>CM076569.1:926402445-926479389 GCA_034641835.2 Pinus albicaulis
TTTTTGGGAGAATTTTAGTAAAAAAACTTAAGAAAACAACATTTTTATTCAATTTTATGTCAAAAAATAATAGCAATCACATGTTTTTTGCAAAAAAAAAGGGGTTGTTCTCATAAAATATCAAAGTTTAAACATTACAAGTAAAGCTGATTAGTAGTTCTGAAAAATAAGCTTTGTTTGCAAGCATAACTTAAACATCATCAACAATATCAACTAATACATCTTCATCATCATCTAGAACATCATTGATGGCTTCTTCTGCAGCATTTGCTTCTTCATTTTCATCATCGCCGTCTTCTAATGGATCTTTCATGTCAGCAAATCTTCCAAAGTGTCCCTTTCCAATCATTCCATATAATGGTGGTTGAGGTTCCTTTGCTTTTTTGCCACACGTGATTCATTAAAATCTCATTTCCTCAAACCAACTTCTTGCTTCGCATCTGGAAGGAATTTAAGAGCGTTAATTCTTTGTTGAATAAATTTGCATTGAACTGGATCTTTCTCAATGGAAATGCAATTTCTTCCTTTTTGTAGGCAACATGCTAGTGTTGTACCTAATCATCAAGCACAAAAAAAATTAGTAAGAAAATTACTATGGAGACATAAAAAGTAAAAAAGCAAATATTTAAATTTAAATTTGTATATTAAAACTTACCTGAACCTGAGAATAAATCCAAAACCCATTCTCCTTCATTTGAACATAGATCTATAAGATAGTTAATCAATGCTTGTGGCTTTTGATAAATGTTAACTATATCTCCTTTTGCATCTTTTTCCTCATATGTTAGTTTTCTTACCACTGCATCATAAACCAATACTTGACTATGACTCTTCCCATCTACTCGATTCATAATAATGTGCTTATAGTTGTCCTCTTTTGTCCAACATTCAACATGGATGAACTCACAATCATTTATAATAGGTTGATCTTCGGAAGAAACAATATTTGACTTTTGCCTGTTACATAACATAGTAAAAGTTCAATTAAATTTTACATGAATAATTTTTTTTAGGAAGAATCAAACATACAATTTCAAAATATTACCATGTAAGTTGCATCCTTGAGTTTGCTTTACCCTTGAAGCTTGTTAATAACATTGGAAACTGTGTGTCTGAATGAAATGTCACAAATCGCCAAAGTGGTGATGTTGTCACTTCTTGAAAACCCGTAACCACTTTATTAAAAGCTTGATAAGTATATGGTTCTCTATCATATTCAATGTCTGTGAAATTGAAACCATGAGGAATATCTGCAATAACTAGGCCATACTCCCTTTTAGGTATTAGTGTTGCAATGTCTTCACAGTCACCTTGTATTATTTGATATTGGACACTGTTGAGCCCATTCCAAATGTAATGATTAAGAGTAGGATCTAGTTCAACATTCAAAAGACGCTTCCTTCTCATGTTCTTCATCTTAATTTTTTCAATAAAGCTTTTGAAAGTATCTGGTACTCCATTTCCATCCTTCTTCGACATCTTTCATGACATAAAAATATATATATATAGATATGTATAAGTAATAAAATAAAAATAGTTAAAATATGAATAAAATAAATTTATAAATCAACATACCTTATTGAATGCAATATAAAACTCTTTTAGTGTTGATGTAGAACTTGCTTCTGGGTAGTTGCGTACAACATCATCCCAACTGTTTTCATTCAACATTTTAACCATGTGTTCTTGTATTTTCATAAAAATTTTCTGACTGAATAAATCAAGTTAAAAACGTTAATATATTGACATGTATAACAAATTCTACCAACATCATTACGTTTTATTTAAAATAAAATTATAATGAAAGAAATAATTCAAGAAACTTACTTTTGAAATTCTGCACACATTTCTTCCATTGATAATTCACCCGACTTCACACGGGCTAATACTGATTTGATTAATTTATCATCCTTCACACCTTGCATTGTTCTCTAAGGTGTAATAGTCATATCCTCTGGAAGCTGCTTCATTTCAGGACCCCCCTTACTGTTGGTACATATTATGGGTTTACTCTTTTTAACTTTCTGATTTTTTATGGAAATATTCTCCCATCGATAAAAAATGTCATCAATCAAATCCCATACCTCCCCAGTTCTAAATGCCAACTGAAAAATGTTATCTGTGCCTCTGAAGAGATTTGTATTCAATTTTCCATCTTTTGCTTTTTTTTTCATCAATTTGATAACCTGTTTCCATTAAACATTCCTTTCGAAATGCTACACTAACTTCTGTCTTATCCCCACGACATTTTTCTATGAATTCATTATGAATAAATCTGACCCTTTGGATGAAATTCATTTTCATTCTGTACTCATTATCTGCATTATGATCCCATGCCAATAACTTTGATTCCATTTCTGTTAAGCCAGCGTAAATGATGCATTTCATTGTTTGAAAAAGATAGTTATTGGGATATTCTGCAATCAATTGTCTTTTAGCCTCTATTGAATGGTTTCCTCCAATTACATAATATTTATAATCAAAAAAATTTGCCTTGTCAAATGCTTGTTTGTTGGGAACCTGACATGGATCGACAAGAACCACATAATCCACCACATGCGCATATGGATTGAACCTGAACAATGTTTTCAGATTATGTACATGTAGGTGATGGGCCTTTCTAATTTGATATTGAGATTGCCCTTCATCCGAGCCATAAAATTGGTTAACATTAAGTTCAAATGTTTGGCCACCAAGAATTAATTTATTCTTCCTCAACTCTTGTCGAATAGCATTTTGTTTTGTTTTAATAATTCCATCCTCTAACTCAGCACCTGGTGTTATGATTTCTCTGCTTCCGTAAGAGCTTTCAATTTGTTCTTCACTGCTGCTCACGACCTTTACAAGTTCACCAATATTTGATTTCCTAGCCTTATTGGATAACATATCAGTTTCTTTATAAACAAGCTCTCCTCTATGAGGTACAAGAGAGAGATCTTTGGCAATTTTTCTTTTTGGTGTCTGGTCTGTTTTCTTCTTTTGCACAATAGTTCTCATCTCCTCCTCACTAATTCTATCATAACTTTCTGTTTCATGATCGACACCTTCAAAAGAAACATGTTTAAGTTTATTAGATTGACCCACCTTAGTGACACTTGGTTGATCCCCTCTTTGTACTGTTGCAGTGTCACGAGCTATTGCTCTTTGCTTCAATCTTCTATCCTCTGCGTTGTCTTTATGGAAAGTTTTGATCACATCCATAACATTTGGCACCAACATATAAATACCATCAAACATGTTTGAAAGACTCGGAACAAAATCCCGTGAAACAAAATAAAACATGTCAATGATCAATAATTTATAAAAAATTGAATCATCCTTACAATAATGCATAGAGGAAATAAACATAAGCATACTTACAATGTTATTTGCAATGTTGTTTGCTATTTCTTCAGAAAATTTTGAACTTGTTTCATCTGTGTCGTACTTGACGATTGATACACGATATCTAACTTTCTCACGTTTCTGAGCCTCCCTTACAAGAACATAAATAGTGTTTGTATCCGGGACCTTACATATGTCTCGTACTCTGCCCCTCACCTCATATTTCTCATTTAAGTCAATCATACCACAAATCAGATAGATGTGTATATCAACCTCCGTTTCAGTGTCTTCAAGATACCATGAGAAATTGGTATTATCTATTTCCTTGGCGTTTTTCCAATCAGAAATAACCTTTAATGAACTTGGTGCCCCACTTGCTTGACTTTTATTAGTGTGTGCAACAATATCCTTATTGCGTCCAATAGTGTCCATAGTGCGTTCAGCTGCAACTTTAGATTTGGGAGTTGTATCCATAGTGCGTCGAGCTGCAGCTGCAGATTTGGGAGCTGCTGCCGTAGATTTGGGAGCTGCTGCCCTAGGTGCAGAAACATTCACAGAAACCTTTTTTGATGCCATTTTCCTGATAAAAAAAAAAATATATATATATATATATATATATATATATATTAGTTAATGGAAAAATATTGCGAATAAAATAAATTTAATAAACAAAATGTATTTGTAAAACTAAATAGTTTGAAATTAAAGCATTAAAATTAAACTTAAAAAATAAACTGGTATTTTGAAACTTCAGTTTGTGTTTAATATTAAAAAAAAAAGACAAAAAAGTTATTAACTATTTATAACAAATATTATAATGTTATATAATTTTTTATTTTTTTAATTGTATTGTTATATATATATTTTTAATTAATTTTTATTGTTATATTAAAACAAATGTTTTTTTTTTGTAAATTTATTACATTGTATATATATATATTTGATATATTTTGAAATTTTTAACATTTATTATTTAATAATGTTTTTATTACATTATATAACAATTTTTTTTTTATATTTATATATAACAATGTTTCTATGATTGTTTATTAAAATAAATTGTTTAAAAAAAAAAATTTAAAGAACCAAATAAAATTAAAAAAAATCAAAATTATAAAATGTGTTCTTAAAACAAATTATTAAAAAAAAACAAAAAAATTAAAAATCCAAATTATTAAAAAAAAAACCAAAATTAAAAACAAACAATTAAAAAAAAACAATTAAAAAAACAAAATTATAAAATTAAAAAAAAAAAATTAAAAACAAAACAATTAAAAACAAAACATTATAAAATTTAAAAAAAAAAAAAATTTAAATATTAAAATGTGTTTTGGCGGGGCGGCCCAGCCCGCCTCCTGGGCCCCCATCGGGGCCGCCCAGGCGGCGTCACGGGGGCAGCCCAGCCCACCTCCCGGTGCCCCCAACGGTCGAGGGCCGATTCCGGGAATCGGCCCTCGGCCGATGAGGGCACCGGGAGGCGGGTGGGCCGCCCCCGTGGCGCCGCCCGGGCGGCCATGGCACCCAACGGGCGGGGATCCCAGTGCGAGCTCTGCCCGTTGGGCCATCGGGCACCGGGAGGCGGGTGGGCCACCGCCGTGGCACCGCCCGGGTGGCCGGCACCACCAAAACAATAAAATGCATATTTTTTTTAAAATTTTTTTTAAAATTTTTGCAATTTAAAAAACAAAACAATAAATAATATAATAAACTATAATAATAAATAAATTTGTTTATAAACTATATAATAAAATATAACAGTAAATATAAAAAAACAAAACAATATAATAAACTATAACAATAAATATTTGTTTTAAGTTTATAATATAATTAAAAATATATATATATATCACAATACAATTAAAAATATATATGTTTATATATAACAAAACAATAAAGGAAAAAAAAAATTAAAGATTTAAAATTAAAAAAATAAAACAAAGATCTAAAATTAATAAAATAAAATAAAATAAAATATAAAATAAAAAGTTCTCACATAAAAAAAAATTTAAATAATGAAATCACTCATATATTTATGATAAAAAAAAAATACAAATAAAAAATGTTATAAGGCCACTTTTTTTTTTATGTGCATGGTCGTTTTATGGATTTTTATGTGTAAATGAACCTACAAGTCTTAAAAAACAAAAAAAATCTAAATTTTTGTTGTTAAAACCCTAAAAAATTCAGTTTTTTTTGCATTTTCTTCACTAAAAAAATATTAAAAAATCAAAGTTTTTGAACCCAAAAACCTTAAAAAAGTAGTTTTTGAACACAAAAAAACTATAGAAAACCAGATTTTTCCCAAAATCATCTCTAAATTGTCAGAATAGAAGGAAAACTAACCTTTGAAATGCAAGAAGTTGCTGTCACCAATGTCAACACAACACCTCCACACAATTACGAATAGCAACACAATGCCTCCAATGCCAATGCAATGCCTTCACGAAGGTACCAATGCCAATGCAACACCTCCACAAAATTACCAATAGCGACACAAAGCTTCCAATGCCAATGCAATGCCTCCACGAAGTTACCAATGCCAACGCAACACCTCCAGAAATTTGCTCTAACAAATACCAGAAAACTTGATGTGATGTGATGAATAGAAACACTCATTCCTTTTAAATATCGTATATTGTCTGATTGATTTACTGTTTAATGAATGTGGGATTAAAATTTCAAATTTAAAATATTTATATTTAATTTATTATAGTTCATACTATAGTTAAACTATTTATTATTTGCATGTGGTTATCATAATTAATATTTACATGCACTGAATGTTACATTTAATTTATTTAGTTCATACTATAGTTAAACTACTTATTATTTGCATGTAGTCATCATAATTAATATTTACATGTACGGAATGTTGAATAATTCAAATATAATCTCAGATTAAAAATTAAAATATGAAATACTTACATGTAGTTAATTATATTTAATATTATAGATAAAATAGTTAATATTTGTATTTAGTTATCATAGTTAATATTTATATGTAATCAGTGTTTAAAATCATGCGATTAAATTTTAAAATCTAAAATATGTACATGTAGTTAATTATAGTTTAAATAGTTAATATTTACATCATGTTATTTTTGTAAATATTTACATGTAGTTAATATTAAACTATTAAAATAAGAAAATTATTTTAGTTTCGAAGACATGCATGAAATGAATATTTTTAAAAAAAAATTGAAATATATTTTAGATGAATATAACGTAAGTTTAAAATAAAAAATTTAAAATATTTACATGTAGTCATTATAGTTAAAATAGTTAAAGTTTTTCGTGAATTTTTTTGGAGGGAATTTTTGGAGGGAAATTTTTTTCGCGAATTTTTTTGGAGGGAAATTTTCAGTCTTTAAGCTATATATTGTAAGTGGGAGAGGAATTTGTATCATTCAACCTATTCTTGTTGGAAGCCATGGTTTCTTCTGATAATGAAGTTTTTCTTTCTAGAACATCAACATCTTCGTCACGCAACAATTCTATTCAGAGTGATGAATATAACGGGAGTTCATTCACCATGAATAGAGAGTCAAAAAATCGAGCGCCAGTCATACCACTTACTCTCAATCCTAAGGATTATGAAAGCAACAGTGATGAAGGGCATGATGAAGAAATTGTAGAGTCAAAAGTTTCACTTCGTCCTAATCCCAAGGATTATGAGGACACCATTGATAAAGAGGAAGATGAAGAATATCCACTTCAGCTTAATCCTAAGGATTATATGAGAACAACAAATGAAGAGGGGAATGAAGAATCTGTAGAGTCAAAATATCCACTCTGTCGTAATCCTAAGGAGTATGCTAGCAGCACTGATGAAAAGGGGGATGTAAAATTTCCAGAGTCAAAATATCAAATTCGTCCTAATCGTAAGGATTGTGCGAGCACCACTGATGAAGAGGGGAATGATAATGTTTCAGAGTCAAAACATCCACTTCGTCCCAATCCTAAGGATTATGCCAACACCACTGATGAAGAGGGAAATGAAAAATTTACAGCGTCAAAATTTCCACTCCGTCCTAATCCTAAGGATTATGCAAGCACCACTAATGAAGAGGGGGACGAAAAAATTCCAGAGTCAAAATTTCCACTTCGTCTTAATCCTAAGGATTATGTCAACACCACAGATGAAGAGGGGAATGAAGAATTTGCAAAGTCAAAATATGCACTTCGTCCCAATCCTAAGGATTATGTCAGCACCACTGAGGAAGAGGGGAATGAAGAATTTGCAGCGTCAAAATATCCACTTCGTCCTAATCCTAAGGATTATGCCAGCACCACTGATGAAGACGGGGATGAATTTCCAAAGCTAAAATTTTCACTTCATCCTAATCATAACGATTATAATTTAACCACTAATGAAGGGGGGGATGAATAATTTCCAATAAATATAGATTCAAGGCATTCACTTATTCCCAATCCTAAGGACTATGAGAGCTTTAGTGAGGAAGGGGAGGGGCAGGGTGAAGAAATTCTAGTGAATACAAATTCAAAGCTTCCACTTATGCCTAATTCCAAGGATTATGAGAACACCACTGAGGAAGGGGAGGATGAAGAGTTTCTTGCAAATGATAATTTCAAAGACACAGATCTGAATATTGCATTTTCTCCAAGTGACCATTTCAAAGACAATCATGGTGATGAAGAATTGAATCCTCCCAGGGAAGAATTTGAAAGCATGGGTCAAGATGGTGAAGAATTTCTTTTGAGTCAGGGTTAAAAAACTGTCGATGATTCTTGTGAAATGTTTTCTTCAACTGATGATGGTAAAGAAAATTTTCCATGCAATGATGTTGATGAATTTCTTAACTATGTTGAGGATGCTGATAGTGGGGATAATATTCCTTCTAATGGTGATGAAACTACTTTTACAAAGGATGATGGAATGATGAGGCCGTTGCAAGCAAATATTGCAACTAGGAGTAGGAGTAGACCTTTTCATATCAATCAAAGGCATTCCAGTTATACAAGGGTGAGGACAAAATATCTCACGACAAAAAGTTCTGTCGTTGATTTGATTTCAAGTGCATGTTGTCGAAGGGATTGCTTGAAAAATATGGATTTCAACTTTGCTTTGCAGAAAAGGAAAACATATATGTCAATGAATAAAAGCATGCAAAATTCATATTTAGTGGGTTGCATGCAATCTACACTAGCAAGTTATGATTATCATATTGGGAATGTATTGATTTGCAGAAAGGCGTTCAAAATGTTATATTCAATTGGTAATTGTCGTTTGTCAAGAATCCAGGATAGATTGGAAAAGGATCCCACATATTATTCAGAAGCACGTCATAAACGGGAGGTGGGGCCGTTTGCAAATACTGCTAAGACATGGATGAAAGAATTCTTTTCAAATCATGGAGAGTGTATGCCAAATAAAGACACAATACATATTCCAGATAATTTCTTGAGACGAGAAATATTCATGTTATACAAAGATTATGCAGAAGTTGTTGAAGGAATTGGTAATTTTATTACATATTCTTATTTTACAAGGATATGGAAAACTGAATTTAACAATGTTCGTATTCCTAAGAAGACAAGGATGGGGATTTGCAGCACATGTGCTTCTCTTAAAGCAAAAAGAGATAAATGTCAAGGGGCAGAAAGAGGTATGTGTTCAAAACATTGTTTTTCAAAATTTGATACTTATCAACTATGAAAATATATTTATTCATATGTTTCTTTTATTTTATATACAGATTCCGTTGTCAAAGAACTTCAAGACCATCGCAATCAGCAAACAAGTGAAAGACAAAAGTTGTATAAACATCGAAAGAAGTGTTATGATCATCCAAATAAATATCTGGGAATGATAATTGATGGTATGGACCAAAAGAAAACACTTCTTCCACATTTTTTCCGCACGCCAAAAAAATTACATGAGGAAAATTTCATTCAGTTTCACTTGGTTGGTTGTATGGTATTTAATGAGAAGATGCTTCCAAGAGTTTTCTTCACAAGTCCAAATATTCACAATGATGCAAATTTGACCATAACTATAATCCATGATGTGGTTACTCATTGGTCTGGGATTCTTCCTGAAGTTTTGTATTTACAATTAGACAACACAAGTCGTGAGAACAAAAATCAAGTTCTTTTTGGGTATCTAAACATGCTTGTTGAATTGGGAATTTTTAAAAAGATAAAGGTTGGTTTCCTTCTTGTTGGGCATACTCATGATCATATTGATCAAATGTTCAGTCGTTTTTCAGTAACATTGAGGAGGAAAGGTGTTGGGAGCCTGCCATCATTAATTGAATGTATTAAGAAATCGTACATTCCAGAGCCCGTTTTTCATGTGTTGGAAGAAACTATTGACATGCAAAGGTTTATTTTTGGATCGCATGGTGAGGAGAAATGCATTGAACAACTTAACGACATTAGCTTCCAGCATCAATTTCGTATCAAAAAAAATTGATGGGATAACACTTATATGGGGAAAGAAGTATTCAACTATTGAAGAATGGGGACCATCATCAGGTTTAGCATTTTTGAAGTTCATTCCAGAGCGTCCAATGTTTTCATCAAAGATATTGTTATTACAATCAGTTTCCGAACTCCATAATGCACGAAGGCAGAAGAGAGAGATAAATTATTTTGAATGTCTAGAGGAAATTAAAAGATGTATTAGAGATACATATGAATACTTCGATGTTGCCGATTCAGTTTGGTGGGAGTATTTTTTCAGTAATCAAAGTGATATGATTTCAAGATCAGTAAATGAGGATACGCTTTTGAAGACTCCTTTTTTTTGGCCACAAAATATGCCAAATGAACATGAACATCAAGAAACACACAATGTTGAACAACAACAGCCTCAAGATATTATTAATTTCCCACAGGTAGAGGAAAGAGAAATCTATATTGGTTCTATAAGATCACGTGCACAACGTGAAGCCATGGAAGACCTTTACAGGGGTTCTGTGCAAGATCTTAAGGAGGGTTGCATGATAGCAGTGTTAGCAGATGAAGATCCACTTGGCTATCCATTCTGGATTGCCAAGGTTATAAAGGTCATTAATGAAAATGAAGAGATTACAACCGTTGATGTACATTGGTATGCCACAAGTACCCACCCTTTCAATGGTGTGTACAAGCCAGAGATGGTAGTGGAAAAAAGAATTAGCAGAAAGAGAAAAAGAAAGGGCGCAAATATAAATCGTCGCCGCACAAATGTCTTAAAATTGGAGGATGTTGACATACTTGTGTATGACTTTAATTTGACAAAAAGAGGAACTCTTCGGTTGCAGACCATAAATATTTTGAAGAAATTGCTACCAGAACAATTACTGTTGAAATGGGACTCTGCAGAATGTAGACGTAGATCTACAAGACTTTTGAACTCTGAAATGGTGGGTATGCATGTTGACTCAGATGGAGCACTAGTTGATGAAAGAGAAGAATATGGATCATCTTCATCTGCATCGAGCCATTCATCTGAAGATGTAGATTATGATGGTGTGCCAGAACCTATGACTGATTTTGAATAACTATCTAAGACACTTTTATGTAATTGATGTTTGCATGGTAACTTGAAATAAAATTTTTGACTTCCATCTCATTTTTCATGAAGTTCTGAGACATTTCTATGTTTGTTGAATTATACGTTTTAATTATGAAGAATTCATTTTTTTAGAATATCGACAATGTAACAATGAATTACAAAAATAATTTATGTTATATTCAATGTACCAATGTTGATATTTTAATTATAAGTAAAATAGAAAATAGAAACTAATGTTGAATTTTTAGATTATGCAATGATATTACCATGATATTATGTATTGTTACCATTTGGTATAAGATACTTTTAAAAGTTTTAATAATTATATGCGTCATTGAAACATAACACTTTGTTTTGATGCTTGATTTTTATGTTTTGGTTGAAATTATATTTAAATTTGTCTTATTCTAAGATTTGAAAAAAGATAAGTTTTTATTCTTTAAAATTAAAATTATTCTTACTTGTTTCTGTTTTAAATTGTTAAGTCTTATATTTTCTCCATAATTTCATTGTTCAAGTATTTTGAACACTTAAGATTGAAAAACTTTAGATTTACCTTTATTTTTAAGGTTATGGTTGAAAATAATTACAAATTTGGGGTTGTTTAAAGTCAAGATATTTTATGTTTAACAACATGGATGAAAATTGTTCAAAATTATAAGCCCTCCAGACATGTATTTGTTTATATTTAACATCATCTATAAAAAATGTTAGGAATTTACGATTTTAAAAAATGTCCTAATATGTTGTCTTTAATTCCATTGTCACAAGTGTCAAAATTATGACACAATTTTTTTTTTTTGTTATTCTAGCATCAACTGGTTTTGTTTTGAGGGTGTTTTTTCAATATTTTTGCAACAAACAATTTTGTTTTTAGCATAATTTTAGAAAATGTTGAAATTTGACCTTAAAAAAAAACAAGTGCGTTCTGGAAGACACACTTTTTTTTTTTTGGGTGTTTTTTCAATCCTTTTTTCAACAAACAATTTTGTTTTTAGCATAATTTTAGAAAATGTTGAAAATTGACCTTCGAAAAAAAACAAGTGCGTTCTGGAAGACACATTTTTTTTTTGGGGGTGTTTTTTCATGTTTTTTGAGCGTTTTTGGGCTAGAGTTCCCGTTTTGAGGTCAGGTTACCTATTTCATCGGTAACATTGTTTATTGTTTTGGAAGTACCTTAACCTTTAATCAATGATGAATTGATCCTTATTTCTACCTTTTATGATAGAATTTGACATTTAGTGGTGGCAAATGAAAGACACCTTAAATACCGAGACTTAGGTGAAATTTTGTGGTGATTGACCCAAGATTCTATTTATTGGCCTTCTGTGGACATGACTCATGAAATGATGATGACCATGAGTGAATGGAGAGAGCAGCACTGACCTAGAAAACAACCAATGAACAAATTTTATTTGAAAACTTATTTGAAACTATAAAATTTGACTATGAGACCCTAACAGGACATGATAAGAGTTTATTGATCACTGGTGATAGGATGTAAATACTGACACTAAGATTGGCTCTAGCTGGGGATGGCATCTCCTTGGAGGTGTCAAGAACATCGTAGACAAAGTAGCCTAACCATTAGGCATAGATTCAAAATTTAAAAACCAAACTGATGTTGAAATTTGCAACAAGAAACAGTGATAAGACACAATGAGACCCTAACAGGACATGATAAGAGCCCATTTATCACTGGTGATAGGATGTAAATACTGACACTAACATTGGCTCCAGCCGGGGATGGCAGCTCCTTGTATGTGTCAAGAACATTGTAGAAAAAGTAGCCTAACCATTAGGCATGGATTCAAAATTTAAAAAGAAAACTGATGTTGAAATTTGCAACAAGAAACAATGAAATTGGCATCCAGAAATAACAATATAACACCCATACTAGTGTGGGACCACAGGTCGTGTAATAATGGGTCATAGCGACACATTAGTGTGCAATTCAATTTATTTAATAAATTGGAAATGTGTCTAATTTAATTATCCCTTAATTAAATTGGACAATAAATTGTAATCTTATCTGATAAACACTTATAATAGTTAACTGAGTGTGATAGACTCAGTTAGGTCCTGAATTTTGAGTTGAGGGTGATTGGTGAGGCATGCAAAGTGATTCAATATGTTTTAGAGTTCAAGTTGCAGTTAAGTGCATGAGAAATAAGTTAACTCAGTTAAGTGAGTTAAAGTCAGGTGAACTAGTTGTAACTATTTGTTGAACTAGTGAGATTAGATGAAGTGAATTAAATAATATTTAATTCACATGCAGTGATCTGCCATGTAATTGATGATTTACTATTAATAGTTGCATGCATGTCAGTTCCAGTCGAGACCCAGTTGAGACAAAGGTTAAAGGGAAGTTGACTATCAGTTTTGTTATTAGAAAACTATCCAAATGCAGTTAAAATAGCATAAGGTTGCCCATGATACCAGCGCAGTTGAGAAAGGCTGAAATTACTAAGGAATAGGGATTTCATTCCTTATGAATTGCGTGAGCAAGGAAGGCTGAAGACAGACTAATAATTGACTAAGTGCTGGCCTGATTTTGTTTGGATTTTCGTGAGACGATAGGCAGATTGCAGGAGACTCTTGTGAGAAGATTGCATTATAATTGTTTCATGATTCCTTGTGGAATATACAATAGAATATAGAGGGGTTTTGAGCAGCAAGCTTTCCTCGAGAAATTATTTGTGTTGTGGTTTGATTTGATTCTTTCTTTACTTGTTGTGATTGGCGATCTTGTTTAAGTTTTGCAATTGATTTGTAGAAGGATTACATATCTTGCTTTAGTAGATCGCATGATCAGACTGAATCCATTGATATACATATGTTTGTATAATTTCTACATGGTATCAAAGCACATGAAATCACTATAGTGAAGGAAAATTTGAGTTTGTGACTGAATATAATTTGAATTTGAAAAATTATTCTTGGTGTGACAGGCAGATCAAGATCGAAATGGATTTCAATGGCTTGAAATTGGAGTATGCACTCGAGGGTAGTTCCAATTATATTACATGGAAATAAAGGATGGAGACAGTGCTGGAGGAAAATGGGTTGAAAGAATCCATTGATAATGACATTCCCAAACCTGTTGCAGCAAATGCCGCAAATCTTGATGCTTGGAAAAAGAAGGTTGCAAGGGCGAGGAGGATCTTACTGGAGGGAGTACGAGACCACATTGTCTCAAGTCTCCATGGAAAAGCGACTCCATATGCAATGTGGAAGGCTTTGACAAATCTGTTTCAGAGCAGAAGTGATCACAGAAAATTGGCACTAAAGGAAAAGCTCAGGAAAATCAAAATGGAGAAAGGTGACACTATTCTAGTATACTTTACCAAGTTTTTCCAACTTCGAGATGAGCTTGTGAGTGTAGGAATTACTGTCGTGGATGACGACTTCGTGACCCTAGATCTTCTAGGCCTTCCCAAGGGTTGGCATAGTTATCAGGACTCTGTCAATGGGAGGGAGAAGCTGCCAGATTGGGAACGAATTTGGTCGGATTTGGTGAAAAAAAAAATTAGGCGGAATACCAGGGATGGATCTTCATCTATGGAAGATGATGAAGAAAATTGTGCCTTGGTTGGTAAGGCAAAGAAGGGGAAAGGAAATAAATCCTATTCCAAATCTGAGCCCGTCAAAGAAGGCAAGGAGAGCAACATGTCTAGAGTGAAGTGTTTTCACTTTCACGAGCATGGAAATTATGCCACTAATTGTCCACAAAACAAGAAGAAAAAGAAGGCTTCAGGATCTACAATTAGTTAGGATTTGGCCTTGCAATTTGAGCTTGACTTCTCGCTCATTGCATGCATGGTGTCAAGTGCAATGGGATTGGTGTGGTACTTGGATAGTAGTGCATCCTTTCACATGATGGGCGACAAACAAATTTTCAATAGCTTGGAGGAAAAGTACCTCCATATGCATATCGAAATGGGTGACGATAGAAGGTATACCATTATCAAGATTGGTACAGTTACTTCCTAGAGACAATCAGGTAAACCATTTTTATTAAAATATGTAATGCATGTACCAGGCTTGAAAAAGAATTTAGTTTCAGTCGCAATGTTGGAGGATACAGGTTATGATGTGGTTTTCTATGAAGGGAAAGATTTCCTTTAACACAAAGCCACAGGAAAAGCCAAGAATATTGGGATATGTGTGAAGAATCTCTATAAAATTGATGTAGATGGTTGCGCAGCATTGATGGGAAAAGTAGACAATGTGGTGAGCCATAGACAAAGTGGTGAGCCGGGATGAGGGTGAGTTACAGCATGGAGCTTTGAAGGTCATGTAATATATTTCTATGAGGCTTCCAAAGGGTACTCTTGCAAATATAGACACATGCAAGGGATGTACCATAGGGAAGTGTGAGAAAGCCATGCAATTGTCCCTTGAGAGGGAGCTTTATTTGCCTGTAGATGAGGAACTCTTGGTTCCAAAGAATGAACCTCAATATATGGAGTAGCCACATGCAAAGGATCATGGACAGAAACCACTCAAGAAGACATCGCGAGGAGGGGGAAATTTTGAGCTAGAAGGGTAGAGGGAGTACATGCAGCTATACTTCCAAGTGTGAGGTGGGGCGATGTGCAAGATTAATCCCAAGAAGAAATTTGGGCAGGGTCCTAGAGATGGTGTGTCTCATGGATCGAACCTAGCTACGAGGAGCCCACAGTAAAATAGTAGCAGTATCAGTTAGATTGATGCAATCATATGTCATGAGGATAGAAATCAGAGTGACATGTTTTGGATATTGGAGCGCAAATCAGAGTTGGCAGCAGTGCAGAGTGCATGGATGCAAATTTCAACGGCGTAGAGAGTCTAGTATACATGTGTAGTATCTAGCAGTAGTTAGAAGAATCTGAGGACATATGCATTATACTGATTCAATTTTTTGGAGGATATTAAGTTTCAGAAGTGTTGCATGAAAAATTTGCATGTGCGAGAAACACTAGAGAAGTGTTGCATGCAAGAGTTGCATGTGTGAACAACACTAGAAAAGTTTTGCATGCAAGAGTTTCATGTCACATGCAAGAGTTTCATTTCACATGCAAGAGTTGCATGTCACATGCAAGAGGTGCATGTGCACATGCAAGAACATTCCAAGGTACTGGATTAGGACATATTGATTCCTTTCTTGTGGAGAGGGAGTGCTGAAATTTGCAACAAGAAATAGTGAAATTGGCATCTAGAAACAACATGGCAGCACCTACACTAGTGTGGGACCACAGGTCGTGTAATGATGGGTCCTGGCGATACATTAGTGTGCAATTAAATTTATTTAATAATTGGAAATGTGTCTAATTTAATTATCCCTTAATTAAATTAGACAATAAATTGTAATCTTATCTCATAAACACTTGTAATAGTTAACTGAGTGTTATAGACTCAGTTAGCACATGAATTTTTTGTTTAGGGTGGTTGGTGAGGCATGCAAAGTGATTCTATGTGTTTTAGATTTCAAGTTGCAGTTAAGTGCATGAGTTTAATGCATAAGAAATCAGTTAACTCAGTTAAGTGAGTTAAATTCAATTGAACTAGTTGTAATTGTTTGTTGTACTAGTAAGAGATCAAGTGAATTAAATGAGATTTAATTCACATGCAGTGATCTTCCATGCAAACGATTATTTACTATTAATAGTTGCATGCATGTCAATTCTAGTGGAGACCCAGTTGAGACAAAGGTTAAAGGGAAGTTGACTATCAGTTGTGTTATTAGCAAACTGCCCCGATGCAGTTAAAACACCACAGGATTTCCCATAATACCAACATAGTTGAGAAAGGTTGAAATTCCTAAGGAATAGGGATCACATTCCTCATGAATTGTGTGACGAAGGAAGTCTGAAGACAGGATGATAATTGGCTTACTGTTGGCCTGATTTTATCTGGATCGGTGTGAGACGATAGGTAGATTGCAGGAAACTCGTGTGAGAAGAGTGCATTGTAATTGTTTTAGGATTCCTTGTAGAATATACAATAGAATATAGAGGGGTTTTGAGCAACAATATTTCCCCGATAAATTATTTGTTTTGTGGTTTGATTTGATTATTTCTTTACTTGTTTTGATTGGCGATCGTGTTTAATTTACGCAATTGATTTGTAGAAGGATTTGGTATATTGTTTTAGTATATCACATGATTGAATTGAATCCATTGATATACATATGTTTTCATAATTTCTACAACTGAATATTGAAAACTTGACATGATAAATTGACTGACTCGAAACTAAACCGTAGGCTAACTACAAACTTTACTGGAAGATACTATTTAAAACAAATGTTGAGAATTCAGCTTACTCCAACTAATCCATACATCACGTGATCAAGTGAAATGGAACAACCAATGAAACCATGTAAGCATTTTTTCTGCTAGTTGAATTCTCTGCAAGTGCTTGCTCGTGAGAAAGAAGGGAAAACTACTGAAAGGAAACTCCCTTGAAAACTTGTCGACAAATTGAATCTTAATGAAATTGAAAAGCATGAGCCCACCAGCTGACCTCAAGAATGTTGCAAAAGGATCTTCATAGGAATAATATTAATTTTGAGCCCATCTAATACATTACTTCTCTGCTCTAGGTAGTCTTTGTACCTTGATTTTAAAATTTTCCCAACATCCGTGCTTTCCTGAAGTTTCAAATTAAAACAATCATGATAAAGTTGCAATATTTCTTGAGACCTTTCTGATAAATGTGATGGGATTTATGATGGAAAATACATTAAAATTATATGCCAAACTAAATTGTTATCAACTTTATCTTCAAACTAATAGCTAGCCAAAGAATCAGAACTTTGGACACAAAGATCATCTATATAATTTCCTACTCGACCAATGCAAATATGAGAAATATTTTGTAACTCGTTGTGGGTCATTTCTGATGAAACTACATGATCTTGTATAAAATCTTCATGTTCCACACTTTCCAAGTGTTCACTAAACATGTGCTTTTGATCCATAAATACAAGAGAACTCACCCCCCTTGATGACTGCAGCAAGTTGACAAAAGGATCTTGAAACTCATGAATGACTAATTTCTCCTGATGATCAACAAAAAAACAATAATCTTCTTCATTATTCTCCAGATATGAATGAAAATTTTTGTATGAGCTTTGTAATGAGACTCCTACTGAACAAGACAATGAAGTCGGTTGCTGGATCGAGGTTTTATCATCTCTGCTCTGAAGCTCATAACCAACTAATGGAGAAGGACTTTAATTACAGATATCATCCAAAACATCATCTATTGGATCATGGATAACTTGAGAAGACTATTGCAACTTATCATACATTGGTTTTAATTAGATTAGATGATTTTATATAGGATTATGATTCTTTATTTCAGATATATTATCAAAATTTCTCTTTAAAAACTGAAATGAGTCAAAACTTAACGGTAAAGAATAATCCTGCATCAATTAATAATATGTTTCATGCTCTAAGCTTTCATTTGTGATTTGAAACTAAATGCAACTTAGTGGTTGGGATTCTGGAGTGAAAGATTTTTTCATATCACAGTGACCTCCTAAACCAATTGATGAGAAGGGTTCCCATTTATATTGCCGACAACTCACTTATCTGCTTGCTTATAGTTTTCTCTTATTTTTGGAAATGAGGAGAAGCACAAGGGTAAGGGGTCCTGATCTAGAATTTCATTGTTTTTTTCACGCTCAATATTTAAATTGAAAGACTATTGATTTCTAATCTTGTGAATTTTTTCTCTCAAAAATTGAAATGAACATAAACTATAAGGAAAAGAGCTTTCACTTACTTTGAAATTTTCTGCATTCTCTCCATCGCTGTCATGATTGATATGTATAGGCTGACTGCTATATTTGAGCAGTTGTAATTGAACTTATCCCTCCCAAAAACATTTTGACGATTGCCTTGAAGAGTCAGCCTCAATTTCAACAACATAATCATCATCATATTGATCATACTTGGGTAAATCATCAATATAAGTAATTTCATCAAACATACACATGAGATCAACAGATTTCTTCTCCTTGATTTGATCTACAAATCCATTTTCATGATTTTCCATAAATGAATACAAACAATAATCATTTTTTGATCTATGGTAATTGGGATTAGCAGGAAAATGTTTAGGGCCAACAACCTCTTCTTTTGCAATAAGTGGGACATGGTGTTTTTTAACATAAAATTTATCTCTCATGGTGATATTTTGCATTAATTCTTCCATGGTACTTACCAAAATGTCGAGCTTTACTTATGAATATTTCACGAATTCCTTTTCTATGTTCTCCATTTCTTCTGCCTTCAAATTTAATATTTTCACTAGAAAATTAGCTTCCACATCTATTGCATTGTCCTGCATTTTTTTGAGCATTGTAGAATTCCTTTCTCTCAATTGAAATTCCATTTCTAGATCAAAGGCATCTGGGTATTATAAGAGAGCTGAACCAGGAGGCCGTTTTATATTAGCATGGATTGAATGGTATACTTGATTAAACCTAGCTGAAAAGTTTTGCAGTGTTTCTCCTGGCCATATTTTCAAATGATTATATTCTTCTAAAATCATAAAAGGATTCCTCTTGATCACCCATTTATCAAGGAAGACTTTCACAAACTAATGGAAATAAAAAATTCTTGCAACTAGCAAGTTTTTGAACCATTTCTTGGCTTCGCCTTGTAAAGATAGAGCAAAGATCCAGATACTAACATCATCTTCATCAACCTCAAAAAGGTCAAGAAATTTTTCAAAACCCTGAATGTGTTTCTCAACAGTGATGTTACCATATTCTCCGTCAAACCTCATAAGATATTTGTAATATTTTTCAGAGAAACTATGGACTATAGGAGGTAAGATGAGTGGCTTGTATATATCTGGAATTTTACAATGTATAAGAGTATTTGTAAAAGATGTAATATTAGTCTTGATAACTTGAGGCTCATCAAGTGGAAGGTGATCATCATAAGATTCAGAAGAAGGCTCTTGACCAAGATCAAAGGCGTAAGGAGAATTTGAATCCACGATTTTCAGAGGGAAGGAATCAAATACAGATTAGGGATATTTTATCAAATACAATATACTTTGAAAACAATTCTTGACATTATCGAGAAAAGAAAAAAATAATTCAGGAAAAATAACATGATGTCTTGGATGAAAGTCCAAGTTGAATACCTGATCTCTCCATGTTGTCTTTTCATGTTTATGTTGGCAAGGTTCATCCTCCAGTGGAGTCTTAGATTTGATTTTGAAATGAATTTGGAGTCTCCAGGTGAATGATTTCAACCTTTGTGTGTCCGATCATTGTTCACCATCAGCAATCAGATCCAATCCTTTTCATTCTTTCCCAGGGAATATCTATCACCTCGTTCCCTGAAAATGGCGCCAAGATGTTAGCACTCCACTAGTTATCTAAAGGATGAGGAGGAGACCATTAAAGGTAACCACATACCACTTTGACCTGGTAGCTAGCCCTACTAGGTAGAGGGGGCTCTCTTAATGAGATCACAGCCAAATTGAATGGATCATGAAATATATTAGACTAGGTATAATAGGCTCTAGGTTTTGATTTTATTTAATTGCTTGCTGGATGGAAATGGACCTTTAGATCTAGGCTTGAAACACTGGTAGGATTATAAGAGAAAAAATTGCAGTGGGGATAAAGGGGCAATGTAGGTAAGCTTAAATTACCTTTTGGGATTTTTCGTTGAAGTGTCAGATGAAAGGAGATATTAGGAACAATCATAGGAGTATGAATTCATTCCTCAAGAACAAAATAAACATAACATCATTATCTTATCAGAATAGGGCATGTATTGTTCATGAATCCTGCTTAAAAAACTGGAAAGACAATGAGTGAAAGAAATAGATATGAAATGGAAAAATAAATCATTCAATGGAGTGACTTACAAAATAAAAACATATCCATACAATCTCACCACATGAATCCCTAAATTTAAGCCGCAACTTTTCTTTGTATTCACTGTGTTACTTTGTCAAAATGAAATACACTAGCTCAATGTCCAAGACTCCAACCCTTGAAATTGATTACAAGCTACCTCATATAGCCACTGAGGTCTAAATCCTCCCTTAGAGGTAGAATTTTCTAGGAATAAAGTCAAATACATGCATCTATCCAAATTCTGCTACACACTAGGGAGGTTACTTAACAAATTCCTCCTTTATCTAACCATCAAGAGACATATCCTCAAAGAAATAAATGGAAGATAAGACACCTATTAAACTCCATTTTTACCATTTACATTTACATTTTTACTTTTACATTCATCTACTTTCACCTTTTTACTTTTACAAAAGTCAAACTAGAAATTGGAGAAAATTACACAGTGAAAATTTAATTGAAATCTCATAAAATTGCATAAGCGTAGCGCCATCTTGGAGGCAATTTTTAGGCACCTTTCTGAAGTCAAAATTGAAATCTGAAAGAATGGTAAACTATCCTTGTCTGTCTAGTTTGTAGAAAATCTTGAATTTTTTAAAATTACCCATGGGAAGGCCTTCAAAACTCATTCTCTCAAGGTGTTTCTAGAAGCGTTGCGCATGCTCCAAAACAGTGGCAAAAGCATAGAAATGAGGTGGTTTTTTTATTTTTTCTTCAAAACCTAATCTTGTCATGGAAAAAAAACTCTAGATATGGCATGTACTCATCAATAAGAACCCATCCATGTAAGAAAAAATTCATTTGGTTGCCCAGGGAAAAAGGTCGCACCTCTGCACGACGCTTCTATGGAGACCAATTTTCCAAAATTCCCAAAAATTCAGAATTTTCCAAAAACAATATTGCAAACATAGGGCTTAAATATGGATCAATATATCTTTAACCATAAATTTAAAAAAAAAAAACTAGGAGAGGTTTTTGTTCTTTCACATGTTATGAACAAAAACCTCCTCCAATTTTCCAAAATATTTTCCCATTTTCTCATAATACAAGTTTGAAGTTGATCGCTCAAAATTTGCAGAAGCGGCGTGCCACTTTAGCAGAAGCATCAGGCCACTTTGAGAGAGCTTTTAGAGGTCTTCCTAGAGGATTTTTGGGCTGAAAGTGGTATTGCTTGAAATCTTAGGATTTCTTCTACAAAATAGAGTCATTAAGCACTGCAAACCCCTGTTCCAAACTCCTGAAAAGTTGATTTGAATACAACTTTTCCACAATTGCACAAAGTGTACTGTTTGAATTTATCTCAAACCATAACACCTGTGCATAAACTGAAGGATGTTTTTTTTATTTGGACTATTATTGACAAATACCTCTCTCATGTTTGTAAAATTAATCTTCATTACTTTAGAAACTGATTTTGAAGAAAAAAATTCCTTGTGTGCATTGTAATCCCTAGAAAATGAAAACAAAACTCTGAAAATGATGCCATGGGTCTGAGTTGAATCAAATGTGGAAACTTGCCCCCCTTTGTCGTAATTTTTCTTCTCATTTTCCATGGTGTTTGTTTTCATTATAGAAACCCTCTCTTGATGGGAAGGAAGGAAATGGTCGAATATAGGAAAACAAGGGAAAATGGGGCAACAAGTTTAGGGAGGGAAATGGAGGGGATAGGAGTTAGGGAAAAATATGAAAAAAATATTTGAGATGAGGGAGTGTTTTAGGAACATATTTCAAGTGTAATTACTTCAAATGGATAAGGTAAAGAGGGGAAAAAAGCTAAAAGACAGTCCTAACATGGAATCTCTGCAAAAAACATAGCGAGAATTAGGGTTTGAGTGAAAATGGGAGTAATGAGAGGTATGAATGATATGTAATGAATTGGTAATGCATATAGGTGATGTATGAAGGTTTGTGTGTGATAAAACTAGGGTTTTTCCAACTGAAAGCGACCAAACATCTCAGCAATCCAAAAACTAGTTTGAAAACCCTAAAAGAGGGAATCCACTCTTTGCTGGAGAAATTCACTTGAAGGAGAAGTAAAGAATGTTCACTTAATTTTTTGGAGGCACCTGAACCTTTAAGAAATGATGAATTGACCCTTCTTTCACCTTCTTATGACAAAATTTGGACATTTATGGTGGTCAAATGAAAGACACCTAGACATTGACCTAGGTGAAAACATGGTGATTGACCTAAGACTCTAGATGATAATGGTGGACATGACTCATGAAATGATGATGACCATGAGTGAATGGAGGGAGAAGCGCTGACCTAGACAACAACCAATGATCAAATTTTATCTGAAAACTTATTTGAAACTATTAAATTTTACTATGAGACCCTAATAGTGTTGAAGTCCAACAAGAAATTGTAGCACACACACTAGTGTGGGACCAATAGGTCCTAGAATCACATACACTAGTGTGGGAAAAATTAATTACTTAATTTGGTGCAGTGTCTAATTTCATTTTCCATTAATTAAATTGGATAATAAAATGTAATATTATCTCATGATCACTTTTAATAGTTAACTGAGTGTGATAAAATTAGTTAGAAAATGTATTTCGAGTTGAGGGTGGTTGGTGAGGCATGCAGAGTAATTATATTAGTTATGGAGTTCGAATTGTAGTTGGTACATTAGTTTAATGCATGTGTAATCAGTTAACTTAGTTAGGTGAGTTAGAGTCAGTTGAACTAGTTGTAAATGTTTGCTGCACTAGTGAAAGCTCAAGTGAATTAAATATTATTTAATTCACAATCAGTGATCTTCCATGCAACTGATGATTTACTATTAATAGTTGCATGCATGTCAGTTCCAGTGGAGACCCAGTTGAGACAAAGGTTAAAGGGAGGTTAACTATCAGTTGTGTGATTATTAGGTTGCCTTCATGCAACCAGACATACATTTGAGTGCCCATGATCCTTGCGCATTTTAGGAAGGAAAAAATTCCTAAAGAACAGGGATTTCATTCATAAGGAATTGTGCAAGCAAGTTAGGTTGTTTAGAGGCTGAGAATTGGCTAAGTGTTGTTCAGTTTTGTCTAGGACAGTGTGAGACTGTTGGGAGAGTGCATGAGACTCTTGTGAGAAGAGTACATTGTAATTGTTTCATGATTCCACGCTTAATATATAAAAGAATATAGAGGGGTTTTGAGCAGCAAGATTTCCCCATGAAAATATTTGTGTTGTGGTTTAATTTGATTCTTTCTTTGCTTAATGTGATTGGTGATTTTGTTTAATTTCCACAATTAATTTGTAGAAGGATTCAATATCTATCTTTAGTACATTGTTAGATTGGTTTGAATCCATTTATATACATATTTTTGTATAATTTCTACATGGTATCAGAGAACATGAAATCACTATAGTGGAGGAGAAGCTGATTTTGTGACTGAATAGAATTCAAATTTTCAAAAGGCATTATTTGTGCCATAGGCATTTCAGGATTGAAATGGCTTTCAATGGCTTGATATTGGAGTATGCACTCAAGGGAAAATCTAATTACATTGCTTGGAAAGACAGGACGGAGGTAGTACTGGAGGAAAATGGGTTGAAATAATTCATTGACAATGATGTTCCCAAACCTGATGTAGCAGATGCTGCAAATCTTGATGCCTGGAAAAAGAAGGTTGCAAAGGTGAGGAGGATATTATTGGAGGGAGTACGAGACCGCATTGTCTCAAGTCTCTGTGGAAAAGTGACACCATATGCAATGTGGAAATATTTGATAGATATATTTCATAGTAGCATTGATCATATAAAATTGACACTGAAGGATAAACTCAAGAATATCAAAATGGAGAAAGGCGACACCATGCTGAAATATTTAACAAAGTTTTCCCAATGTCGAGATGAGCTTGAGATCGTCGGTATTACTATCATTGATGATGACTTGGTGAGCCTAGATCTTCTATGAATTCCCAAGAGTTGGAATAGTTATCAGGACTCTGTCAATGGAAGGGAAAAGTTGCCAGATTGGGAACGACTTTGGTCAGATTTGGTGCAAGAAGAATTAAAGCATAATACCAGGGATGGTTCTTCATCTAATCATGATGATGAAGAAGATTTTTCTTTGGTTTCCAAGGTGAATAATGGGAAAGGAAAGAAATTTCATTCTAAATCTAGGTCCGATAAAGATGGCAAGAAGTGCAGCATGTCCAGAGTGAAGTGTTTTCACTGTCACAAGCATTATGCCACTAATTATCCACAAAAGAAGAAGAACAAGAAGGCTTCAATATCTACAGCTGGTGAGGCTTTGGCCTCACAATTTGAGCTTGAATTCTCACTCATTCCATGCATGGTGTCAGGTGCAATGGGATTTTTGTGGTACTTGGATAGTGACGCATCCTTTCACATGATGGGAGACAAAGAAATTTTCAATATATTGGAGGAGAAGGACCTCCAGATGCATATCGAAATGGGTGATGACGGGTGTTATAGTACTACCGGATTGGTACAATTACCTTCCAGAGATAGTCAGGTAAACCCTTTCAATTAAAATATTTAATGCATATACTAGGCTTGAAGAAAAATTTAGTCTCAGTTGTAATGTTGGAGGATATAGGCTATGATGTTGTTTTTAGTGAGGAAAAATATTTCCTGTGACACAAAACAATAGGAAAAGCCAAGAAGATTTAGATTCGAGTTAATAATCTCTATAAACTTGATGTAGATGGCTACACAACACTTATGGGTAAGGCGAACAAAGTGGTGAGCTGGGATGAGAGTAAGTTATGGCACAGGAGATTGGGCCATCTTCACCATGGAGCCTTTAAGGTCATGCAATAGATTTCTATAGGACTTCCCAAGGGTACACTTGTGCAGTTAGACACATGCAATGGATGTACTATGGGGAAGTATTCAAAGGCCACTTTTCATGAGAATGTGTAATATCCCAAAATAGGGAAAATCTACACTATTGGGAATATCTTAAGATATTCCAAATGTGGAGCTACAGCGATATGTAAACACAACAATGGAGTAGCAGTGATAAATAAACTCATAGAGTGTGAGAAGAACTCATAGCCATCTTATTAAGTTACAACAGCAAAATGTAGACAAGATCTTGAGGAAAGAGCTACTCAAGATAGGCAAAATCAACCTTAAGAAACAAGTACATGAAATATGACAAAACACTACTACACAAGACTGCCCAAGGCTATGAATACATAGTTTTATAAAGAGAAGCTACTAATAACATATTTTAATACATATATATACAAGTGTATGGCTCATACAACATTGGGAGTGAATATCTATGCTACCAAACAATACCTCAAGACAATCCTGGAAGGATTGGCTGAAACATGCAAAACTGCAAAATGACGGAGTTGCAGGGTAGCAGCTGCAACTCAAGAACTAGAAATGGATGGAGAAGGCTGGAGATGATGCATCAGATAAAATACCTCCTCCAATGGATCTACCAAGTGAAAGGCTGATCCTAACACTGAATATCTCACCCTTCGTCAATCACTGCAATCCCTCACTGCAAATACCAACTGAAAATAACACAGTCACTGAGGGATACTGCGTTGTAGGTGCAAGAAAAAGAGTTGGCCAAGTGCCAAGATCTGCAATATGCTCCAACGACTTCCAAACTGATCTTTCAAAGGAAAGAGAGCCTCCTCCTTTGAAAAACAAGTGTTGGAAGTGGTTTTGTGAACCCTCACTGCAACACCATGCAACACAACATTATTCTGTTGTAGAAATAACGTTGTATCTGAAGGAGGATGCTTGGCCTCAAGCCTAGATGTGAGGCAAATCATTACAACTCCTTCAAGATTCCTCTCAAGAAAGGAGAAGGATTTATAAATAGGAAATCCTTGTGCTAAGCAGCGTTACAACTTTGCTAAACAGCAGGAGAATGCACAAAGTCCAAACAGACAATGAAATCAATAATCTAAATCATGAATAACAATGGCTTCCTTGCCCTCCTTTTAAACAAGTGAAAGCCCTCTCTCAATGGGTCCCACTCATTATGGTTTTCTCCACCAAATAACCCTCTTCCCATTCATACTGCGATGTCTATCAAAGTGTCCTCCACTTCCTATCCCAGCGTTGTTGATTTGGTCAAACTTGACCTTGTCTCCATGAAAAATGTCCTCTTTCACACATAAGGGTGTGAAATCCAGTTCTTATGACTATCCCCTTACACATTTGAGGGAATTTATTCATGTTTTTAATATGCATGGGCTTCCTTACCCATTTATTTAGCTGCTAGGTGATAAAAAAAAAATTAATATTCCATTTAGCTGTGTGCTAAAATAGGAATATTACAGTCCTCCCCTCCCAAATGTTGCTTGTCCTCAAGAAAATACAAAGATAAAACTGAGGGGCCTTCTTAATGCATGAGGTCCGATATGAATTGGGATCTACCATCCCCATATGAAGCTCCCATTCCAAAGCAATCATCCATACAAAATGAGTTACCTCCCAACATGGAGACTCTTGAAAATCCTCTTCCACCTTTGGCTCCTGCAATGTAGGTGGGTTGAAAATCTGATCTCGGTAGACAAAATATCCTACCCCACGTTGTACTCCTCTCTACTTAGGATAAGTGCAGAGTATATGCTGATCTTGGGCTACAATAATATTGCCCTCAAGTGGCAAGATGAAGACTAGACCATCAAGGATCTGTCATCCAACGTTATGAAACATGTTGGCCCAAATCATCTCATATGTGATGAGTTGGAAGTCACCATCATATGGCATCCAATCAATCCCATGGCTCACCTCATATAAGAACAAATGTTTGGCTATGGTGGCCATACTACCTCTCATGCTCCCATTATAACATGCAATGCAAACAATGTGGGAAATCTCTCCCCCAAGGGACACATCCAACCAATGTGTCACTCCCCCAATCATGCTCCCAATAAAAATAAGAACAACAGCAACATAAGGAACCATAATGAGAACCATACTTGCTGCCATATGTAGCAAGGGAGAAGGAAAATGGTCCCTCAAATGTAACCAATGCAGTTTGATCCTCATCTGCAAGAGAGAGTGACAAAAAGTGTGGTTTCTCAACCACTTGCTGGTTGTCCCACTCTCTTCATATGTTTGGAGAAAGTGAACGATGTATGGTGCAAAGTGAGCATGTTCTCCAAAATACATCTCCTCCCCAAGTCCTCCTAGGGAGTGGTCACCAATACTGCTCATGGCCTCAAGTAGACCATGAAGTCTAGAAAAAATAATGCTCCTCCTCGGAGCAACATCCTACACATGTATGGTTAAGGGATGCATATATACATTATACAAATCATTATGCAAACGAAAAATACCCTTACCATATGTCTTGCTCATGAAAATGGAGTGGCTCATAGATGAGTCTCCTCTCATCCTCAAGGAGAAAGAGGTGGTTGTGCTAACTCTTCCAAAGAGTTATGTATCTCCTCCATCTTCACATAATCTATGCATCTCCTTATATGTTGATCATCCAATATCATGCAAGCAAAATGATCCTTGGAATACTCCACCAACAGCCGGGAGTTCCAACATGGATCTATCCTCCACAGTGACAGTGCTGATGATCTCTCATGAAGAACATTTGTCATATGGTTATCCTCTCCTTTGAAATCTCCCATGCCAAAGATGCAAGTTGGAAGGTTGTTATCCTTTCCCTACTGCTTCTACCACAACGCAGAATATGAAATGAGAGTGGGTAAAAATGATGTTGAGAGAATACCTCTCTCCTCCTTAAGTCTACCCAAGACTCTCAGCGTTGTAAAATGACCTCCCAAGGTCTCCACTCCTCTCAAATCAGTGAATGGTGCCTCAAAATGTGAAGCATCTCTCATCGTCTGTTGATTTGGTGGTCTCCTTGGTGAAATGTCTCCATGCAATGAGACATCATCATCAAGAGTAGACTGCATACATGAATGGATAGACTTGTCCCTGCTCTCACTGCACAATCAAATCTCCCTATTAGGTGCATCAACCTCATGAAATAGACAGGGTTGTGTGCTCCTCATCACATGATGTTGGTCATCCTCCCTATCTCCTCCTTGTATCTCCATAGGTTCACACCCTAACATCAATGGAACATGTAAATCATGAGTTGTGCCTTGATCTCCACATGTGAGATCCTGGGGAATTCCTTGTAAAGATACAAGAATACCTCTAGTTGTCGCAAGAGCTCCTCCTTCCTCTGTATGAGGTGCTAAATCAACTCTAGACATGACAGCATTGTTTCCCTTCTTCTCATCAACATGTATGGGCAGCCTCTCTTGAAAAAGAGATCTCCATGCCCTCTTGTTTAAGAATATGAGATAGAGGCTTTTCCTCTAACAAGGTATGTTGCAAGGTGCCAGTCTCATCCATGGGTTTCTAAAGTGGATCTGAGTTTATAGTTATCTCCATCACATGCAAGGGTTTTGTTTGTTTATGCTTGTTTAACTTCTCCACATGTGTTACAGAAAGTTTTCCATCAAACCTTCCCATTAACGCATTAATAAACCTTGCATAAGAAGAATTATTTGCATTCTTTAAAGTAAAATTCTCAAATATCCACCATGCATAGGCCTTACCTCCAAAATGCAGCACTACTACTCTGATGGCTTCATCTTCAGAAATTTGATGCTACTGCAAAAATGTGTCTAGCTCTTCCACCCAAGCCATGGTTGAACATGTAGGGGAACCATCAAAGGTAGATAGAAGAAATATATCCACATTATGTTGCTTGCTCCGAGTCCTCACCTTGATCTTGTAAAACTCTAGAAAAGTGATATGATCTCTAAACTTCTGAGTTTGAGATTCATATTCATGCAAGAAACCACCAAGAGTTCCCCTCTTAGGCATTCCTTCTTCCTCCCTCTCTCTCATGGAAAAACTGGGCATGTGACTGCACTATGTATCATAGGTTGTGGCTACATTCTCACACTCCCCATAAGAAAATCTAGAGTTTGACTTAGTTTCAAACCCTATTGGAGATTTTGTACACATCTCCCTCCTTACCTTCTTGAAATCTTCATGAATGCTCTGTACAAATATTGGAAGAAGCTTTGTAAGCCTATCTTCCTTTATTTATCCACATAATGGAGTCTTCATCTTCTCTTTTCTAGATAGCATCATGGCTAAGATCCACAGGCTAAGCCAAGATTATGCTTTGATACCACTGTAATATCCCAAAATAGGGAAAATCTACACTATTGGGAATATCTTAAGATATTCCAAATGTGGAGCTACAGCAATATGTAAACACAACAATGGAGTATCAATGATAAATCAACTCATAGAGTGTGAGAAGAACTCATAGCCATCTTATTAAGTTACAACAGCAAAATGTAGACAAGATCTTGAGGAAAGAGCTACTCAAGATAGGAAAAATCAGCCTCAAGAAACAAGTACATGAAATATGACAAAACACTGCTACACAAGAGTGCCCAAGGCTATGAATGCGGAGTTTTATAAATACTAACTGTTGATAGTATATGTCAATACATATATATACAAGTGTATGGCTCATACAACATTGGGAGTGAAGATTTATGCTCCCAAACACTACCTCAAGACAATCCTAGAAGGATTGGCTGAAATATGCAAAACTGCAAAATGCTGGAGTTGCAGGGTAGCAGTTGCAACTCAAGAACTAGAAATGGATGGAGAAGGTTGAATATTTTGCATCAGATAAAAGACCTCCTCCAATGGATCTTCCAAGTGAAAGGCTAATCCTAACACTGAAAATCTCACCCTCCGACAATCACTGCAATCCCTCACTGCAAATACCAACTGAAAATAATGCAGTCACTGAGGGATACTACATTGTAGGTGCAAGAAAAAGAGTTGGCCAAGTGCCAAGATCTGCAATATGCTCCAAGGGCTTCCAAACTAATCTTTCAAAGGAAAGAGAGCCTCCTCCTTTGAAAAACAAGTTCTGGAAGTGGTGTTGTGAACCCTCACTACAACACCCTGCAACACAACATTATTTTGCTGTAAAAATAACGTTGTAGTTGAAGGAGGATGCTTGGCCTCAAGCCTGGATGTGAGGCAAATCAATACAACTCCTTCAAGAGGCCTCTCAAGAAAGGAGAAGGATTCCTAAACATGAAATCCTTGTGCTAAGTAGCACTGCAACTCTGCTAAACAGTAGGAGAATTCGCAAAGTCTAAACAGACAATGAAATCAATAATCTCAATCATGAATAACAATGGATACCTTTCCCTCCTTTTAAAAAATTTAAATCCCTCTCTCCATGGGTCCCACTCATTAGGGTTTCCTCCACCAAATAATCCTCTTCCCATTCATACTGCGTTGTCTATCAAAGTGTCCTCCACCTCCTATCCCAATGCTGTTGACTTGGTCAAACTTTACCTTGTCTCCATGCAAAATGTCCTCTTTCACACATAAGGGTGTGAAATCCAACTCTTATAACTATTCCCTTTCACATTTGAGGGATTTTATTCATGTTTTTAATATACATGGGCTTCCTTACCCATTTATTTAGCTGCTAGGTGATAAAACGAAATTTTAATATTCCATTTAGTTGTGTGCTAAAATAGGAATATTATAGAATGAGAACCAAGCTTCGGAAATCCTTGAGAGAGCTCACCCAGACATGTGTGGACCATTCTCTATTGCTTTGACAACAAATCATAAGAACTATGTGATATCTGTTGATGACTTTTCTCGAAAGTGTTGAATCTACTTCATGCAGAAGAAAGATCATACATTCTCAAAATTGCTTGAGTTCAAAGCATTGGTGGAGAAAGACACAGTGAAGCATGTGAAGGCTCTTAGGAGAGACAATGGTGGTGAGTACATATCAAATGAATTCAATAAATTCTGCAACATAGAAGGAATTCAGAGAGAACTTATTATGCCTCATAACCCACAGCTGAATGGGGTCGTAGAAAGAAAGAACAAAAAAATTTTGGGTGCAGCACGAGCGATGTTGCATGATCAAGGCCTACCGTTGCATCTGTGGGCGAAGGCATGCAACACAACGGTATTTGTTAAAAATTGTTGTCCTCATCAGATACTTGGCATGAGTACACTAGAAGAGGCTTTTATTGGTAAGAAACCTAATGTTTCACATTTTAATATTTTTGGATCATATGTTTATGTGCATGTGACCAAAGACACCAGGAAGAAGCTGGAACCAAAAACTGAGATTGGGATATTTGTGGGGTACACTGAAACTCCCAAAAACTATCGAGTGTAATTTCCAAATAGAAGAATGACTGTTGTGAGATGGGATATAAAATTTTATGAGGAGAAAGCCATGTGATTTTCCCTTGAGAGGGATTTGGATTTGCATGCAGAGGAGGAACTCTTGGTTCCAAAGAATAAACCTCAAGATGTGGAGAAGCCACATGCAGAGAATCATGGAGTGGAAGAAAACACTCATGCAGAGCCATCCACCATAAATGTTAGAAGGTGCACCACGGAAGTTGACAGATTGAGACTTGATGCAGCAGAGAATGTAGGAGCCCCTACTTCACTGCGCAACAGAGATAGTCTCCAGACATGTTTACTGAATACATGGATCTTATGAGCAAGTGTATTGTGGCATAACCATATTCCTTTTAGGAAGCAGTGTAGAAACCAATTTGGGTTGATGTTATGGTAGAGGAGTATGACTCCATCGTCGAGAAAAATGCATGGGAGATTGTCCCAAGACTAGTCGGTAAATCAGTGGTTGGATCTAGATGGATCTATAAGGCGAAGCAAGTTTCTGATGGGAGTTTGGAGAAGTACAAGGCCATATTTATGTCCTGGGGATTCTCACAAGTTGAGGGGATCGATTATGAAGAGACTTTTTCACCAGTCGTGAGGTACTCTTCCATTAGATCTATCCTTGCACTCTTAGCGCAGATGGGGTAGGGCATTCATCAGATGGATGTGAAAATTGCATTTCTCAATGGAGTTATTGAGGAAGAAGTGTACATAGAGTAGCCAGAAGTTTTCAAGATATTTGACAGTGAGTCACATGTGTTCCAACTCAAGAGAAAATTGTATGGGTTGAAGCAAGCACCTCATGCTTGGTACACTCGGATTGACAGCTATTTCATCGGGTTGGGCTTCACCAAAAGTGAAGCAGATGCAAACCTGTACCAGATTGTGGTTGATGGTAAGCTCCTTTATTGCCGTACTTTATTTTAATGATATAATTTTGACATGTGATGAGCAGCTGATAAACTCATGCAAGGAGGATCTTGCAAGGGAGTTCAAAATGAAGGACATGGGTCTCATTCACTATTTCTTTGGTTTGGAAATATGGCAATGGGATGGTGAACTCTTTGTTTCTCAAGGCAAGTATGCCAAAGAGATAATGGGTAAGTTTCACATGGAGAGCTGTAAACCCATAGACACTCCTCTTCAGGAGAAGTAGTGGATGCTACTCTCTACAGGTATCTAGTAGGTTCACTGATGTACTTGGTGAACACCAGACCAGACATTTTCTATGCAGTTAACCAACTGAGTCAAGATTTGGTTAAGCCGACCAAGCTCTTTTGGAAGGTGGGGAAGCATGTATTGAGATATCTCAGGGGCACTATGGAGTATGGATTATGGTACAGACAGGTGGAGGGAGTGAAGCTTCAAGGCTTCACAGACGCAAATTGGGCAGGCAGTCCATCAGACAGAAAGAGCACATCGGGAGGGACCTTCAGCATAGGATCGACAACAGGTTCTTGGTACAACAGGAAATAGTTATTTGTGGCACTCAGTTTAGCCAAGGCAGAGTACATCACAGCAAATCAAGTTGCATGTGAGGCCATCTAGATGAGAAAGATCCTTGTTGGTTTGTTTGGTTCTCAGATGGATCCGAAAGTGTTACATTGTGATAACCAGAGTTGCATTAAACTCTCAGTTAATCTGGTGTTTCATGATAGGTCCAAGCACATAGACATCTGGTACCACCATCTCAGAGATCGTGTTCAGAGGCGCATAATGTTACTTTATTGAATTCCCACAAAAGATCAGAATGCAGATATTCTGACCAAGGCGCTCACCAGGAGAAAATTCAAATACCATAGAGGCGGGATTGGGGTGGCGGATAATCCATTTCTTGTTGAGAGGGAGTGTTGAAGTCCAACAAGAAATTGCAGCACACACACTAGTGTGGGACCGTTAGGTCCTAACAGCACACACACTAGTGTGGGCCAAATTAATTAATTAATTTGGTGCAGTGTCTAATTTAATTTTCCCTTAATTAAATTGGAAAATAAAATGTAATATTAGGGTGGTTGGTGAGGCATGCAAACTATTCTATTAATTATGGAGTTTGAATTGTAGTTGGTGCATTAGTTTAATGCATGTGTACTTAGTTAACTCAGTTAAGTGAGTTAAAGTCAGTTGAACTAGTTGTAATTGTTTGTTACACTAGTGAGAGATCAAGTGAATAAAATATTATTTAACTCACAATCAGTGATCTTCCATGCAACTGATGATTTACTATCAATAGATGCATGCATGTCAGTTCCAGTGGAGACCTAGTTGAGACAAAGGTTAAAGGGAGGTCAACGATCAGTTGTGTGATTAGTAGGTTGCCTACATGCAACCAAACATCCATTGGAGTGCCCATGATCCTTGCGCAGTTTAGGTAGGCCAAAATTCCTAAAGAATATGGATTTTATTCATCTGGAATTTTGAAAGCACGACAGGTTGTTTAGAGGCTGAGAATTGGCTAAGTGTTGATCAGTTTTGTCCAGGATAGTGTGAGACAATTAACAGAGTGCAGGAGACTCTTGTGAGAAGAGTGCATTGTAATTGTTTCATGATTCTATGGTTATTATACAAAAGAATATAGAGGGGTTTTGAGCAACAAGCTTTCCCCAGAAAATTATATGTGATGTGGTTTGATTTGATTATTTCATTGCTTAATGTGATTGGCGATTGTGTTTAATTTCCTCAATTTATTTGTAGAAGGATTCAGTATCTAGCTTTAGTACATTGTTATATCGGATTGAATCCATTGATATACATATGTTTGTATAATTTATACAAACATTAATGATAATATCCTATTTATCACTGGTGACAAGATGTAAATACTAACACTAACATCATGCATATAACACTCTTATAACATAGTAGTCCACACTTCCACTGGTATGTTCTCAGTAGAAAATTGTTTTGGATATTTTCCACCTTCACCTTTGGATATTTCATATGAAAAAAAAGGAGAACTGAGGGATAATCCTATAGTGGATGTCTTAAGGGAAGAGAAATGTGTTTATAATACCAGGTAGATCCATCTACAGGTAGCATAATTCCCAAGAAAAATACAAGGTTAGCGACATGATCAACATAGTATAGATAACTCATTTAGAGTGGGAGACAGAGTATGGTTATAGTTAAATAATGAGAGTTTATAGGGTCTTGGTAAGAAAATAAACACTCTGTGATATGGTCTTTTTGTTGCACAAAATAACAGGCCTATTAAATAGACTGAATCTAGTGGGCACAACAACACTTGGGATAAAGGCCCAATGTCACCACAGCCTATGTCCTCTTTTCTTCTTGGATTTTCACCAACAGAGGAGTCTCAATATCCCTCACTTTTGATTGATGTGTGTATAATAGGATTCAAAGTGAGGCAAGGGTGTCTCATTTGATGGAAAGCTTCAATTAAAGTGCAAGCTTTGGGAGAAACTAGTTACACTTTCCACAAAAAACCTGTTGAAATAAATACTATTCGAGACCTAGGGTTGAGATATTTGACAAGACAAGGGTTCATCCAAGGTAAATATAGTGAAGATAAAAGGTTTCAAATGATATACTACTATAGTACAAACCTTCAATAAATCCCTAAGTTGAAGGATTATCTGCTAGGGTTCCCATTTGATGTGATATTTAGGGCACCATTTTAATTGAAATTCCACCATCACAATTCATTCAAAACTTGTGGATGCCTAGAAGAGACATAAATGAAGAATTCTCTCTAAACGGAATCCAAAAAATTCCTCCTCCCTAAAATTTCACACGAATCCCTAGAAACCTTTTTTATCCTTAAAGGGATGAAGAAAAAAGAGAGAATGAGGTGAAAATAAATATGATTCATTTATTTCAGGGTGATCACCAAGGATCTAGTACTAGTGCCTATCGATTGGGAGGATTGGAGTAAAAAATGATCATGATTTGAGAGTTCCACTTTTCAAGGAGACCTAATGGAAACTTCATTATCCCTAATGGAGGCAGCTTCACAACAACACTAAGAATTTATACTTCGCTAGCAAGAATAAATGGATTTTCAATAATGCAACATGTAAAAAAACCTCTAGGAAAATTCATTCATCATTATAGATGAGTAACACATCCAAAAGTTCCATTAGCTTCAATGTTCCAACAAAATTAGAGCACATTCAAAACCATAGACAATATTCCATGTGTTAGAAATTTATTAGATCAAGAATATAACATTAAATAATACTTACAAGATAATGAAGAATATGTTCATCCATCAATTTACCAAATCGAAGCTCCAATAAAGATAACGAATTCTTCCAAACATCAAAATGCATTAGAATCATCCAAATCTCTCCACAAAATTGCAGGTCGAAAATCCTCTAATGAGGTGGCCGAAAATCCCAAGTGTGATGATCTAATACAAATGAGGCCTCTCTTATTTACATGAAGGCTCCTAAAATTCAATTTAGCCTAAATTAGCCTGATTAAGCCCCCAATAATATTTTAATGTGTAGAATAGCATGCCTTTGGTGACAATCCCACTAAATAGCTACTAAAGTGAATGATAAGTCATCCCAAGAGGACCTAAATAGTGCAAAATGGAGTAGGAAGATCCATTGGAATGCCAAGATGGGTTCTCAATGTGCTTATGATGAAATTAAGGGCCTCATATATTATGAATAAGAGGGGGGAACCCTCCAAATGATGCAAACATCTCCAAACCCCATATTGGGCTTTGTGGGCTCCAAATGGGTCTCATGGGTCTCCAAATGGCTCATGATCATGTTGATGCTCCATCAATGAGTGATAGAAGATAACACATGCCCTCTGATGTCTCTTCAGATGATACAAAAAATTCTTTGGGCCCTTTTTGACGGGAAAATCTGTCCAGCCAACAGCAGGGGATCTCCCCGGTAAAAGGTCCCAATTAGACCTTGAACCGTTTGGATTAGGGATCCCGTCCGGGGTGTGGGTCCGGCTACCACTGATTTCTCCTTTGCTTTGGGTCTCATTTAAACTCTATAAAACAGTGAATACACACCTAATCGACTGATACAAGACATATGCTTGATGCATTAAATGTACATACGAAACTATGAGTAGCAAGAGAAAATAATAAGGCATGAAGACTGAAGGAAGTGTTGTTAGAAACACTTCATTAGGTTCATGCCTGTAAGTTGTTATGACCATGACAGAAACAGTTCCTAATGGCGAGAACACCCTTCACTTCCTAAAAGCTTTAAATGATAACACAAACGTAGATAAACAAAGTCATCAACATTCGCTAAGAAAGTGAAATAACTCAACCACCATTAACATACTCAGCAAACTATTATGTAACTGTGAACTGAATTAAAGATACAGTTCCCTTAATCTAAAGATGTTCAGAAACTAAAGATATAATACTCAAGAGTGCTCGTACATAAAACAACACCAGATCCACAAAGATATTTTACAAAATTCTTGTATTCATCATTAAATGTATAATCTACTGGTAATAAAATGTACTCCATTCGAGTCCCAAACAAAATATCCTATTACAAGCTCCCGAAGGAGTATTTATAATACGAAACCTGCCCTTTGGGCTTCCTTGACTTTTCATCTTCTTGACCGTTGCGCTGCCTTGTGACCCAGTATTTTCTGCAACCTGCAACCTGAGCTGTTGTTGCGACCTGCGACCTGACTGGGTCGCGGGGTTAGAGGTTGTAATAAAATTTCCAAGGTGCGACCTTGCGACCTTGCGACTGGGTCGCAGGGTCGCGGGGTCGCAGATCGTGAAAACAGATGCACATGCGACCTTGCGACCTTGTGACTAGGTCGCTGGGTCGCGGGGTCGCGGATCATGAAAACAGATGCACATGCGAACTTGCGACCTTGCGACTAGGTCGCTGGGTCGCGGGGTCGTGGATCGTGAAAACAGATGCACATGCGACCTTGCGACCTTGCGACTAGGTCGCTGGGTTGCGGGGTCGCAGATCGTGAAAACAGATGCACATGCGACCTTGCGACCTCGTCAGATTTGCAACCTCGTGACCTCGGCAGACATGCGACCTGCGACCTCGCCAGATCCGCGACCTGTGACCACCTGGGATTTGTGACCTCGCGACTTAGGCAGATATGTGACCTGCGACCTCGGGCAGATCAGTGAGTTCTTTGGAGTTTCACCAACATCTACTTGTTTTGAAAATTTTCCCTTGTTTGCTGGGGAAAACCTTGGCTCTTTTGTGTAAACAGAGTGGTTCCTCCTGCAATAAAATAACACAGGTCACATATCTTCATGATGGAATAATAATAATGCTAAGGGAATTTTAATCAATTGTAAGAATGAAAATAATAACTTAGACCCCTGTGTGGTCAACTACTGAATCGTCAGAGAGAATGGCTAGGGTAAGCTTTCTCTTTGCCCTTTCTGTCAGGATTATCATCTTCCCCACGCACAAGGTTCTCTTCAAGTCTTGGATTAAATTACTTGATAGGCATGAGCTTATTTATTCACGTTCTTAGTGTTCGTCGTAGGTTTTCATGCTCATCGATTTTCCCATCCATAAGAGGAGTAGTACTTGTCATCTTCTATTGGAGAATCTCGGGTATCTTGATTGAGGAGAACTGGTCAGGTACGGCGATCTAGGCAAGGCTTATAACAGTCTTATACAATGAGGGCTAGTTAGTTAGGATCGTTAAATAATAGCTAGCCCAACTAAAAGCTTTCCATTGCGCGGCTCCAGAGCCACCATATTAAGATCCCATCCCTGGGCTAGCTATTATATAACATCCATTGATAACCCTGCAGAACGACTTCCACTTGCACGGTTACTTATGTTTTATGATGCTCCCATCTGCTAAAGGGACCAAGCGACAAACTGATAGCAGCCTTTCTCCATTTCTATATCAGTGACGAGGTAGGAAACCATCTCTACTTCCCAAAGGCCCCAATGACAGTGTCGTTCTAGATCTAGCACTAACTATCAAACGGGTTCTTCCAAGCCTCGATGGCAGGCTATCTTTTCCAGGCAACAACACATCGATAGCGCAGCTCTTCCTCCAGGAATAAAATAGTCCTCTATACGTAGTTTCCACCATTCAGCCTCTAATGTTAGGTAATCTGGTTGTATAAGAAGTCTAGTATTGAAAGCTTCTGCTTTGGTCATTGTTCTCATGGGCCTGCAATTGAACGCGCTGCAACAGTCTCAAATCGATCTATGTGGAATGCGAGATCTGGTTTTCAGTGCCTTTGGACATAGCAACAGCAAGCACCTTAGGAATCATCAAAGATTGAGCTCTATGAAGACAGCTCGACGTGGTCAGTAGTGGCAGTATCAAAAAATCATCTCCCAGTGAATATGTGGCGATAACGTTTTCTAAATGTGACCAGTGCAGTAGATCTAAAGAGTGATTCTCTCTTGGAATATTGCCGTCGGGGCTACAGAAGTCGGCATAAATCATTCGGATTCTATTTCAGCACTATATCCATATACACTTTCCAGAAACACACGGTCTGTTTATGACAGTTTCCATGCAGAAATGCACAGTCTGTTTATGGCAGTTGCCATGCGGCACTCCGCTCCACGTATATGTATAAACGTTGAAAGGTTTTGGATTTGAAAATTTAACCGCCACGTATATGTTGACCGCCACGTATATTTATAAACGCTTTCATTTGGCTTATTGAACGTTGGGCTCCATGCAACGTGTGCGTGTAGTTTTGCGTTGGGTTTCAAACATAAGGTTGACCACTATATGCATATACCTTCCCACATGTGTTATCACGGTTAAAGCGCATGCATCATCCATTGTGATGACTTCATAGTTAATATATTTTAATGCTAAAACGAATGCTACAGTCTTTCGCGTGAGTGATTGGAACGGAAATAATGCTAGAAGAACCCCTTGATGGTTTTGAGAAGACTATCAAAATAAAAATGCTAGATCGATACAGATTCAAAATTGAAAGGGTTCGTGCTCATGGACTTCGGGTGATGTTGACTCTTTTTCATCAATCTCTACCTACAAGGGCGTGTGCTTATGGTGGTTGGATGGAGGACAACACGCTTAATTAATTTTGCAGTATTTTTTACATGTGCTCCAAGCTTTTACCAAAAGTTGAAAACCGCGCTCGAACCTTTTCACCCATTCGTAATGCTTTTCCTTTTTTTTATTTTATATGATCTCGCTCCTTCCAACGTTACATGGTTTGGAGACCATATTATTCTCGCAGCACTCGAAACATGGTTGCATATTATCATATATTGCACTATAGTTGCTATAACATGCCACCATAGGTTTATCATAACATTTCGCTCCACGTTTTAAACATACATTATGATCACTATTTCTGCCATAGAACTATGTAAGCCCATTTGTAGTGTTTCTTCGTATAGTTCTGATTGGCATTTTAATCATAAATTTAGCCACCTTATATATCTGCCTCATTACTTAAAAACTTCCGCAAGCCAAAACGGAATATTTACGCTCCATGCAACGTGCCCATGCATTTGTTCTGCGCCATGTCTCCAACGTTTAGCATGGGATGAAACTTCGCCATCAACCTTTGTATCCACGTCCACCTGTACGTGTTTTAACCATAGAATTTGACGGCTTGAAAACCTGTCATCGACATTTGCGCCCGCTCTATGTTTTACAAATAACTCCACCATAAAAAATATACGATCTCAATCGTAATGAGTTTTCATAAGGTTCTAATCCATGTTATAATACGGGTTTAAAACCATATGTTGGCGCCTTGTCTTGGATATATAGATGTGCACCCACTTATAAAGTTTCCTCATAGTTTTGGTTCCACGATCTCCGGTGGTTTTGAAACCACATGCCTTCGAACCTTGTCTTAATTTGATCATTTGGCTTTACCTCATAATACGAAGGCTTCTTGTTTTGGAAGCTTGAGACTCGAAATATGCTTCTCAAGCCACATTGATGGCCCCTTTAATATTAACCCCTTCTATCTCGTAGTTCTAGAGGCTCCCTTTGCGTATGCATTAATGTGCCCGGTTACCAAAGTGTATGCATTAAACATAACCTTATAGGTTCAATTTGAAATTCTCCATCTCTAATAGTTTCACATAGACAATCTTTATGGACATGTAGGAGTAAAGGAGACTAGGGTTTTAAGGCCTTTTCGTTCCTCCACATGTACTCCTTGCAGCCTAAATAATGCCACAGTATGTATCTCAAGATTAACAAATGTTGCTTCTCAAAGGTGCGTTGACATATTTGAAACTCTATCGTCGGCTTGCCACACCCATATGAGATTGTCATTCTCTAGGGATATCTTCTGAGTCGGCTTTGTTCACCGGTCTATACTTCAGGCTAGATTCATCGAAGTGGCGAAATATGTTCCTTTGCGTGCACCCATTGACATTTAGATGGTATGGTGCAGGATCTGGATACTTCCAAATGGAGTGCATTTAAGTATCTGGTGCGCACTGGTGAAGAAATATTTTTTGCATCAGTGACATAAAAGGTTCTTTCTTTGATCAACCTGTATCACACCATCTTCCTTCTAATAGTACCGGTCACTTGCTCCTCCTCCTCCCCTATTTTGCAACCTTGGCCTTGTTATTGAGCTCAATTTTATTTCCCTCGATGTCATGACAAGATGAGGGGTTTGTCACTCGTGGGGTCGACCTGTGTGGAACATTACAACATCCCAGTTATTCTTCGATAGTGATGGCCCCAGACAAAACATATAAAACTAACAAGCTTAAGAGAAGTATTCAAAAAACATGCTTAATGACCTACAATGGGAGGGCTTTTATTCATCAATACAAAAAAGGTTTCCATTCAAACGTATGCATGGCAATCTCATTACACTTGGCGCGACTACGTCAAGAGTGTTCGGGCGTACGCTGGATGATCCTTCCCACATATGGCGTGATTGCAACAACGACATCTAATCATGATGGCGAGACACCTCATGAGGGGTTGGGGATAGGTCGCTCGGATGTAGTTGATTGCAGGTCGAGTGAAAGACCTCAACACCTAAGCGAGCAGAGGGGGAACCCGAAATTTTAAATATACCCAAAATTTTGGGTGGTGTTGTAGCAGCTACAACAAATGGTGAACCACTAGTAGCATCCAACATCTCTGTCAGTATCACAACAAAATTCTGAGTCTGAATAGTAATGCAAGGGAATATTGAACAAGTTCCGCAGGTACCCTTTGTATTACTTTGGTCCTTTACAGGTATGCCTAATCCTTGTGCCTCAACTAAGTCCCGCTAATTAGAACACATCAAAGAGAAAGCTCACAGACGCCAATAGCTTGTTGATGATGTGAAGAGCAAGGCAGTGGGTTTATTATTTTCAGGATTTTTTAAAGTAAGTTTCTGGTGTTGCTCCACTACCAGCAGGTCTGGACAGTACCCCGGCGGAGTCACTTCAAGAAATCACAAATGTTGCTTCGCTGCCAGCGAGCCTGGTCAGTACCCCGGCAGAGTCGTTGCATCACCCCTCTACGCAGGAAGCCTTTCTCGATCATTTTACCCTTATTTTTTTCATGTGCTTGTAGCACTTATTTTCGTGTGCTCGTGGCACTTATTTTTCATGGGCGAATGAGGGATCCCGACTTATTTTACGAGCAAGAGAGGTTTTTTCTTGTTTTACGGAAACTGAGAGATATCCTGTTTTGGGTTTACCCTTGTGCCAAACCTTCACATCCTACCTGCCAAAATAGGTGAAGCGCGCAAAACAGATCATTAAAACATCCAAGACTATGCTAAGCACAAGGCTTAGGCTTACAGGTATGGGCCATTTCAAAATCATCAGGTCTCCCACAGACAACCGGCTCGTATCTCCCTAGATAATAAGTTTAGACTCATAGGCATCTTGTTGAGAATGCGACTTTGATGACCGGTCCTAAGAGAAAGCTGCCTCTTGAGATAGCCACCGCAACCTCACGCAAAACAATGGGGTTACTGTTTCAGCAATCGGGGCTAAACAAGACTGCAAGGTGATAGGGTTGCAATGAGGGCTCATGAAGTGGCAGGTGATATGACAAAAATGATGTGAGGGAGAGAGCATATGACGCAATGTAATAGGCGAGGCTCAAGATGCAATTCCACGCCATGTGGGAGAATGATTAACCAGTTGTAGGTGGGAAAGAGGTGCAATACAAGTAGTAATTATTTATGCAGCATCAAGCAAATGGAAAAGAAATGAGTGAAAAACAATTGTAACATGATGATGCCTAGGATATTAATCGTAAAATAACAAACACACTTTTCAATCATGAAGTAAAAAAAAAGTTAGCAAGTAAACCTAATTAACTTTGAACTAAAAATTTTATTTCAGGTCCTAGCTAGCCTACACCTAAAACCTAGTTTAACCAATGATGCGGTGGGGCTATGTAAAATCAGTTTTCCAGTGCAGCCACCGCATTAGTTCCTGACCTGCAAGAACAACAATGATCAGGATCAGAGCTAGTATCCAAAAAAGTGCAGCAAAAACAAAACTTACCTGAGGAGCAGGTGCCACGGCAAGATGATCAGAGATAATTATCAAAGAACATGCCAGAAAAGATTGTGCAAGGTGAATCCCATTCTCATCTTGATAACCAGCAATATGTTCTTGAAACTCAACATTATTGATAAATGACACAAAATCATTCATGCACGATCCTGGATTTGAGGGGTGATGGGTAAGCCAATTCCTATTTGCAAGCACATTCACCGAATGGGGTTGGTCGGACGAACCAGCATGCTCATTATGGTAGTGAGGATCATCATTTTTATGGAATGGAAACAATAAGCAAGTGCCAGGTGAATTATAGATGCATATGCATCCAAGCGTAGAAACCCTAGTTCTGAAAACCCTAGTCAGGGTTTGCTCCTGGGTTGGGTCAAGGGTATGGGGATCTGAATACACATTTAGTGGAGCCTGAAATTCCTCACCGCCTTGAACAAAATCCGGACCTTCGAGCGGAGCGCTTCCCAACTTTGATGGTTGGGCGAGACCAACAGGCGAATTGATGTGATCATGCATTGTGGTGAGTTGCAAAATGTCAATGGTCTTTGTATCAATTTGGTCAAATGTTTGCACGATGACAAATTGATAGATCGATATATCAGAGTCTTTATATTTTCCAGGGTAGGGTGGATTTACTGCGGTTATTCTGGGAGGAGCGTGGTATTTGGGGATCGTCATCTCAAAAACAGTTGGCAGAAGCTGAAGCGCTTCGACTTTCTGATGGGTACTTGAAACTTCCCAAAGCGAATCATCGAATGCTGGTGTCTCCATATGGTCCGAAAAGAGATGTGAGTGACAATCCTCAGCGGTATGATTGAATATATTTTCATATAAGGAGTGATTTCTACAACCATCGATGTGGTCGAGTTGGGTACCGGGCATGTCAGGCTCCCCGAGAGCTACCGACTGGGATGGATCAATAAAGAGGACATATTGAGGTTTTCCAGACAGATAATCGCTCCTATGGCCGTATAAATATTCCGAGTGAGAAATATCATATCTGAAAGATTCATCGATTTTGAACTGTGATCGTGAAACACCATCTAAGTGCTTATGGTTGTCGCCAATACCAGTATAAGGAAATTTTGAATGTCTCGAAGAAATTACTAGTGTGGTGGGATCGGGAAACCAACCAGGGAATAATGAATGAAAAGATTGAGTCACAGGGGCGTTAACCCTACAAGGCTTTTAAACACGTGCATGTGTCATTTAGAGAAAACGATGATCTTGCAGGCCTTGTAAGGGAATCAACTTTATGCGGGGTAGGAGTCGATTCATAATCAGTATGCGAATAAGATTTAGGTTTGTGTCTAGGGAGACACCGAGTGGGCTTGAGATAGGTTTCATGAACCAAGAGAGATAATGAGCCACTGGGGCTTTCAAGCTCTAATTCAACATGGTGCATGAAATATTCAAAGGGAGTACCGTAGGCTTCATCCCCATGCACCCATCCATCATTGCTCAGAACTTTCGAGGTCGTACCTCGACTATCTGACAACTCAGGAGGAGGAGTGAGAATTTCACACATGGAAATACTCTCCTGGGAGGCTGGAGTGTGGTCTGGACTCGGGGAGATGGACAATGAAGCATTAGGGACAAAATTTGAACAGCCGGTAACTTGCGGGTTATCATAGGGAACACTAGGATCTAACTGAAATTGTTCAAGGGAAACGAGAATCACATACTTGAACTGTTCACTTAAACATTTCCAATCAACATCCCTTTCAGGGAACTCAAAACAATAATGAATAAATCTGATAGAGAATTCATCCAGAGATTCCTGAGGTTCCATTCTAATGTCATTTAGCTTTATCACTACACTTTGCAAATCGTACCTGTTGAAAGCTTGTCGCAATTCACTGGCGATTTGTTCAAACGAATGGATGGAAGCTTTCGGTAATGTGCGGCACCATTGCTTAGCTTGACCTTCGAGAGTGAGGAAGAAAAGAAAACAAATCAAACCTTCTTCGTCAATTTCGTAGCACTCACCAAAGTCACAGAAATCTAAAAAGTGTTGGGTTATGGACACCCCATTTTCACCATCGAATTTTAACTAGGACAAGTGATACATAAGTTCATCAGGGATGAAGTATCAAGGCTCATAAAACTCCGACAAACATCTCGGGAGAATGATTTGGGAATGAGCCATTACAGATATGAGATTAACTTTAGGCTCTAAGGGCTCAGCTTATCATCAACCCTCCTTCTAGCACCAATTCTGTTGACGGGAAAATCTGTCCGGCCAACAGCAGGGGATCTCCCTGGTAAAAGGTCCCAATTAGACCTTGAACCGTTTGGATTAGGGATCCCGTCTGGGGTGTGGGTCCGGCTACCACTGATTTCTCCTTTTCTTTGGGTCTCGTTTAAACTCTATAAAACAGTGAATACACAGCTAATCGACTGATACAAGACATATGCTTGATGCATTAAATGTACATACGACACTATGAGTAGCAAGAGAAAATAATAAGGCATGAAGACTAAAGGAAGTGTTGTTAGAAACACTTCATTAGGTTCATGCCTGTAAGTTGTTATGACCATGAAATAAACAGTTCCTCATGGCGAGAACACCCTTCACTTCCTAAAAGCTTTAAATGATAATGCAAACGAAGATAAACAAAGTCATCAACATTCGCTAAGAAAGTGAAATAACTCAACCACCATTAACATACTCCACAAACTGTTATGTAACTGTGAACTGAATTAAAGATATAGTTCCATTAATCTAAAGATGTTCAGAAACTGAAGATATAATACTCAAGAGTGCTCGTACATAAAACAACACCAGATCCACAAAGAGATTTTACAAAATGCTTGTATTCATCATTAAATGTATAATCTACTGGTAATACAATGTACTCCACTCGAGTCCCAAACAAAAGATCCTATTACAAGCTCCCGAAGGAGTATTTATAATACGAAACCTGCCCTTTGGGCTTCCTTGACTTTTCATCTTCTTGACCGTTGGGCTGCCTTGCGACCCAGTCTTTTCTGCGACCTGCGACCTGAGTTGTTGTTGCGACCTGCGACCTGAGCTGTTGTTGCGACCTGCGACCTGACTGGGTCGCGGGGTCGCAGGTTGTAAGAAAATGTCCAAGGTGCAACCTTGCGACCTTGCGACTGGGTCGTAGGGTCGCGGGGTCGCGGATCGTGAAAACAGATGCACATGCGACCTTGCGACCTTGCGACTAGGTCGCTGGGTCGCGGGGTCGCGGATCGTGAAAACAGATGCACATGCGACCTTGCGACCCTGCGACTAGGTCGCTGGGTTGCGGGGTCGCGGATCGTGAAAGCAAATGCACATGTGACCTTGCGACCTTGCGACTAAGTCGTTGGGTCACGGGGTCGCGGATCGTGAAAACAGATGCACATGCGACCTTGCAACCTCGTCATATTTGCGACATCGCGACCTCGGCAGACATGCGACCTGAGACCTCGCCAGATCTGCGACCTGCGACCACCTGGGATTTGCGACCTGACGACTTAGGCAGATATGCGACCTGCGACCTCGGGCAGAGTAGTGAGTTCTTTGGAGTTTCACCAGCATCTACTTGTTTTGAAAATTTCCCCTTGTTTGCTGGGGAAAACCTTGGCTCTTATGTGTAAACAGAGTGGTTCCTCCTGCAATAAAATAACACAGGTCACATATCTTCATGATGGAATAATAATAATGCTAAGGGCATTTTAATCAATTGTAAGAATGAACATAATAACTTAGACCCCTGTGTGGTCAACTACTGAATCGTCGGAGAGAATGGCTAGGGTAAGCTTTCTCTGTGCCCTTTCTCTGTCAGGATTATCATCTTCCCCATGCACAAGGTTCTCTTCAAGTCTTGGATTAAATTACTTGATAGGCATGAGCTTCTTTATTCACGTTCTTAGTGTTTGTTGTAGGTTTTCATGCTCATCGATTTTCCCATCCATAAGAGGAGCAGTACTTGTCATCTTCTATTGGAGAATCTCGGGTATCTTGACTGAGGAAAACTGGTCAAGTACGGCGATCTAGGCAAGGCTTATAATAGTCTTATACAATGAGGGTTGGTCAGTTAGGATCGTTAAATCATAGCTAGCCCAAATAAAAGCTTTCCTTTGCGTGGCTCCAGAGCCACCATATTAAGATCCCATCCCTGGGCTAGCTATTATATAACATCCATTGATAACCCTGTAGAACGACTTCCACTTGCACGGTTACTTTTGGTTTATGATGCTCCCATCTGCTAAAGGGACCAAGCGACAAACTGATAGCAGCCTTGCTCCGTTTCTAGATCAGTGATGAGGTAGGAAACCATCTCTACTTCCCAAAGGCCCCAATGACAGTGTCGTTCTAGATCTAGCACTAACTATCAAACGGGTTCTTCCAAGCCTCAATGGCGGGGTATATTTTCCAGGCAACAACACATCGACAACGCAACTCTTCCTCCAGGAATAAAACAATCCTCTATACATAGTTTCCTCCATTCAGCCTCTAATGTTAGGTAAGCCAGTTGTATAAGACGTCTAGTATTGAAAGCTTCTGCTTTGGTCATTGTTCTCACGGGCCTGCAATTGAACGCGCTGCAACAGTCTCAAATCGATCTATGTGGAATGCAAGATCTGATTTTCAGTGCCTTTGGACATAGAAACAGCAAGCGCCTTAGGAATCATCGAATATTTAGCTCTATGAAGACAGCTCGACGTGGTCAGCAGTGGCAGTATCGAAAAATCAGCTCCCAGCGAATATGTGGCGATAACTTTTTCTAAATGTGACTAGTGCAGCAGATCTAAAGAGTGATTCTCTCCTAGAATATTGCCGTCGGGGCTACAGAAGTCGACATAAATCATTTGGATTCTATTTCAGCACTATATCCTTATACACTTTCCAAAAACGCATGGTCTGTTTATGACAGTTGCCATGCAGAAATGCACAGTCTGTTTATGACAGTTTCCATGCAGCACTCCGCTCCACATATATGTATAAACGTTGAAAGGTTTTAGTTTGAAAATTTAGCCGCCACTTATATGTATAAACGCTTTCATTTGGCTTATTGAACGTTGGGCTCCATGCAACGTATGCATGTAGTTTTGCGTTGGGTTTCAAACGTAAGGTTGACCACTATATGCATATACCTATCCCACATGTGTTATCACAGTTTAAAACTACATGCATCATCCATTGTGATGACTTCATAGTTCTGCTCCATATTTTAATGCTAAAGAAAAAAATGCTACAGTCTTTCGCGTGAGTATTGACTGGAATAGAATAATGCCAGAAGAACCCCTTGATGGTTTTGAGAAGACTATCAAAAGAAAAACGCTAGATCGATACAGATTCAAAATTGAAAGGGTTCGTGCTCATGGACTTCGGGTGATGTTGACTCTTTTTCATCAATCTCTACCTACACGGGCGTGTGCTTATGGTGGTTGGATGGAGGACAACACGCTTAATTACTTTTGCAGTATTTTTTACGTGTGCTCCAATCTTTTACCAAAAGTTGAAAACCGCGCTCAAACCTTTTCACCCATTCGTAATGCTTTTCCTTTGTTTATTTTATATGATCTCACTCCTTCCAATGTTACATGGTTTGGAGACCATATTATTCTCGTAGCGCTCGAAACATGGTTGCATATTATCATATATTGCACTATAGTTGTTATAACATGCCACCATAGGTTTATCATAACATTCCGCTCCACGTTTTAAACATACATTCTGATCACTATTTCTGCCATAGAACTATGTAAGCCCATTTGTAGTGTTTATTCGTATAGTTCTGATTGGCGTTTTAATCATAAATTTAGCCACCTTATATATCTGCCTCATTACTTAAAAACTTCCGCAAGCCAAAACGGAATATTTACGCTCCATGCAACGTTCCCATGCATTGGTTCTGCGCCATGTCTCCAACGTTTAGCATGGGATGAAACTTCGCCATCAACCTTTGCGTCCACGTCCACCTGTACGTGTTTTAACCATAGAATTTGACCACTTGAAAACCTGTCATCGACATTTGCGCCCGCTCTATGTTTTACAAATAACTCCACCATAAAAAATATACGATCTCAATCGTAATGAGTTTTCGTAAGGTTCTAATCCATGTTCTAATATGGGTTTAAAACCATATGTTGGCACCTTGTCTTGGATATATAGATGTGCACCCACTTATAAAGTTTCCTCATAGTTTTTGTTCCACGATCTCTGGTGGTTTTGAAACCACATGCCTTCGAACCTTGTCTTAATTTGATCATTTGGCTTTACCTCATAATACGAAGGCTTCTTGTTTTGGAAGATCGAGACTCGAAATATGCTTCTCAAGCCACATTGATGGCCCCTTTAATATTAACCCCTTCTATCTCGTAGTTATGGAGGCTCCCTTTGCATATGCATCAATGTGCCCGACTACCAAAGTGTATGCATTAAACATAACATTCTAGGTTCAATTTGAAATTCTCCATCTCTAATAGTTTCGCATAGACAATCTTTATGGACATGTAGGAGCAAAGGAGACTAGGGTTTTAAGGCCTTTTCATTCCTCCACATGTACTCCTTGCATCCAAAATAATGCCACAGTATGTATCTCAAGATTAACAAATGTTGCTTCTCAAAGGTGCGTTGACATATTTGAAACTCTGTCATCGGCTTGCCACACCCATATGAGATTGTCATTCTCTAGGGAGATCTTCTGAGTCGGCTTTGTTCACCGGGCTATACTTCAGGCTAGATTCATCGAAGTGGCGAAATATGTTCCTTTGCATGCACCCATCAACATTTAGATGGTATGGTGCAGGATCTGGATACTTCCAAATGGAGTGCATTTAAGTATCTGGTGCACACTGGTGAAGAAAGATTTTTTGCATCAGTGACATAAAAGGTTCTTTCTCTGATCAACCTGTATCACACCATCTTCCTTCTAACAGTACCGGTCACTTGCTCCTCCTCCTCCCCTATTTCGCAACCTTGGCCTTGTTATTGAGCTCAATTTTATTTCCCTCGATGTCATGACAAGATGAGGGGTTTGTCACTCGTGGGGTCAACCTGTGTGGAACATTACAACATCCTAGTTATTCTTCGATAATGATGGCCCCAGAGAAAACATATAAAACTAACAAGCTTAAGAGAAGTATTCAAAAAACATGCTTAATGACCTACAGTGGGAGGGATTTTATTCGTCAATACACAAAAGGTTTCCATTCAAACGTATGCATGGAAATCTCGTTACACTTGGCACGACTGCGACAAGAGTGTTCGGGCGTACGTTGGATGATCCTTCCCACATATGGCGTGATTGCAACAACGACATCTGATCATGATGGCGAGACACCTCATGAGGGGTTGGGGATAGGTCGCTCAGATGTAGTTGATTGCAGGTTGAGTGAAAGACCTCAACACCTAAGCGAGCAGAGGGGGAACCCGAAATTTTAAATATACCCAAAATTTTGGGTGGTGTTGTAGCAACTACAACAGCCCTATAACAGTTTCCTAGTGTAGGGTTCAATGTGTGGATGGCTAGGCAACATGGTCAAATTTCATCATCATATTTGTATGGTCGGGGCACGAAAAGGCAATGTGGTGGTGCTGAAGAAACCCATGGTGTGGAAATCAATGCTCTGCAATGCTAGAGGCCAAAGGTTCTAAACACTCGCCCTACAAGTGTCATTACGACCCTCCAGAGGGCTTCGATCTCGTATAGGGAGACCAAGTCCAAGATGAAGATCCACCTACAATCCTGTATAAGATCCAATGTGTCTCATCACCTTCTAGTACAATAATTCATTAGTAGAATTAAGTAAATAATCTTTCTAATCAAGGGCACAAGTGGGCACTTCATAGTGGTATGCCCTTCCAAATGGGATTTAAACATGTACAAGTGTTACCTTTCTCGACAAGATAGGTTAATGGGACCTTATTAGGTGGTTTTAAACTATAAGAGAGTGATAGGTCCATGTTACATCCATTAAATGACAGGTGTCATGTGAAATAATGATGGAACAGAGTGGGGGCAAGAGGGGAGGCTCCAAGCCACATGCCAAGATACAAGGGTAGCTATGATGAAGGAAGCCTACACATTGGGTGTATGAATGTAAGAGGGAGAAATCATGGTGCATGAGTTACCATTGCCTTTATTTTTCCACCCTTCTTCATATGCCTTTTGCATTTTATTGATTTTTCTTCATTTTACTACTCAGGACTTAAAGCGATGAGAGCATGATGTGTAAGATATAGCAGTGATTACCACATTAAGGTGGGGAAATTCATCGCCCACTAGGGTTGGGACAATCATGGGTTCCTTAATGATGCAGGGAGCACTCAAAGGGGCCCTAGGAACCAGGGTGATGGCCATAATGATAAGGGGTAGAGCTCATGTTTGGAGTTTTCCCACACGCTAAATTCTTTTGTCCTGGTCATACTTTTCATTTTGTGGTACATTTCATGTTGTATGTGGCCATATTATGTTTTATCTTCTTTTTTGAGCTGCATCAACCTAAGGCACATCATTCCATGCCTGACCCAAGGTGTGGAAAAAGGGGAGAGGGTGGCTAACACCTTGTGGACCCAATGGACAAATGTGGACCTGTGGATGGCCAAAAATGATCTCATCAATATCAAAGGATAACACCTGATCAAAGAACCAAATTAGACCCTTTTCCATTTTGAATGATGATTCTGAATGGTTCTATTGGATCTAGTTACCCCCTTACCCTCCTTTTTGTCTTGTGATGTCTCTAATTAATTATTAACAAGAAGAGGAAATTGAACCTACCTTCTTGTTGCATGCTTGCAAGAAAGCAGCTCTTAAGTTGAATTGAGGGCTCATTCAAGCCACACCTAAATCTACTCTTGCATAAGGATACTTCTAAACATTCTTTTTCAATGAAAATGTAAATTGATCTAAAGTGCACACAGCAAAAGAAAATCCAATATATCCTATCTTGATTAGGAAACGATATAGATTTAAGAGAAAACTTATTTAAATAAAATGTTGTTTTAACATGTTTTTATGTGATGAATATCAAACTACTGAAGAATTTCTAACAAATGGTATATTTATTGCAATACATGCCTTGTTTAGAGATTTAAAGCAATGAATGATTAGCCATCAAAACTAGGAAATAGTTCACTTAATTCCAATGTAAATTAAAGCTATTTTAATGAAAAATTTATGAGTAAATGGCTACTTATAATTTTGATTAAAGAAAAAAATAAAATTGAGAAATCAATAAAAAATCAATGCAACCACAAGACCAGATAGTTGATCAAATGAACAGTCATTATCATATCTGACAAAAGTGCATAATATCAAACAATTGACATAAATCTGCCACTGAAAATGACATAATTTTCATTAACAAATAAAATTACTTGAATACAAATTAAACCTGAAACCTTTGTTTTGTTTTGAAATGAATCTCCTCGACAATTCTCTCAAGAATATGAGTTATGCCACTAGATAAAATAGTTGCAATAGTGCAAGCTCTTCCTCAAAGACAAGAACTATATCTTGAAAAGAAAATCCCCAAACACTTAGATATAGTATTCCTCTCAATTTACAACTATAATTCTCCTTACAAAAGTGCTTAGAGTCACAAAATTGCAGAAAAGAGGAACCGCTTCTTCATTCTCAAGATTCATATGTATAATTTATCAAAATTCCCAGAAGGTAGAGTTGTTGAAAATAGTTTAGATCCATCCTTTTTGGAGCTGCAAATCCTCTCTTTCCTTCTCCATTGGATCAACCTCATTGTTCCAAATATTTAGCTTCATCTCTCTTTTTTTTTTATAGGAACGGATATTGGTCTGTATTAAAGCCATGGCATGAATTCCTCTAATCATATTAAAAAGAGTGAGGTAAAAGCCCAGATTTCCTCTCCTGTCACGAACTCAATGGCCCAGATACTTAAAAGCTGATAGTTCTTACATGTTGCAATCGTTTCAATATCTGTAATTTTCCCTAACTTGTGGATACAAACGAATTGATTCAGTAAAATGAAATAAAACGTGAAAGAAAAATATTTAAGGGATGGGATCCCATTCTTCGTCCCTGTCTCTTAATAGAGTGCCGGCGAAAAGAAGAACTGCTTTATTGGCTTCCAAATCTACGTCCTTGTTATTCTCCCTCGACACATGGAAGAATTTCACACTCTGAAAAGATTTAACCAGTGTTTTGATTCTTGTCACCAATCTTGCAAAATTGAAATCTTTAGGAGCAAAATTGTCCACTATAGTTTTTATAATGGACTGAGAATCACTAATTACATTTGCCTCTTTGATACCTAGATCCTTGGCTTGCTTAAGACCTTGGAGCAGAGCCAATGCTTTTTCTTGGATGCTAGTGTTTTGACCCAAGCCCCAGGCATAACTGTGCTTGATTTTTCCTTCTATGTTCTTAATGACACCTCCTGCGCCAACTTTCCCAGGATTTCCTTTGGCTACCCCGTCGAAGAATAAAGTATGTCTAGATTGCTTGACAATCCAAACTGAGAAGTCTTTCTCGTTGCATCTAATTTTCCATTCTTTGATTGGTTTTCTTTGCCTTACTACATAAAAATGGATGCCCATCATGGCGCCCCATTCCAAATCCTGTTGGCTTAAATTTGTTTCCTCACGCTGATCGCCCAGGCTTTCTTTCAGTTGGAATTTAATCTTGGCCATGATAAGCTTCACATCCTGCACTTTGTCTCTAAAAATTCTCTTATTCCTCTCAAGCCATATTTTCCAACAAATGATCTTTGGCAAGGAGAGCCAGGCGGTCTTAAAACTTTCATTTTTTGGGAATGCACCTGGATAACTATGCTGCCAATTAGCAAACAATTCAGAGATGGAGGTGGGCAAAGTAAAATTGTTTCTCCAAGGGCTCAGAAACTCCTGCCAGATCTCTGCTGCGAATTTGCATTCCAGCATTAGATGGCAAGCATTCTCTTCATTTTCGCAGCACATTAGACATCTAGATGGCCCATGAAATCCTCTTTTCTTCAATCTATATTCTGTCAATATTATGTTGTGGCACAAGAGCCAACATAAAAAGTTGATTTTTGGAATGGTCTTGTGGCTCCAAAGTCCCTTCCATGTCGTGGGATTAGGAGGGACGTGGGGTTGTTCCAACAATTTTGCATATCCCATTGACACTGAGTAGCATCCCGATTGAGAGCACCAACTACGTTTGTCTTGTCTCCTAGCGTGGATCGGAGCCATGCCCTTGAGGAGAGCAAATAAGGTGTCACAGTCCATCTTCAGCTCCAATGGCACCTGGAGATGCTTCCAACTTTGCCAATTACATTCATCCCAGCACGAGATGTCCCACAAAGTTTTAAAGTCAGCATTGGACATCCAAGCCCGCAACGCATGGAGAGAATTGATTTCATCTAGAGGTGGATTATTCATAATGCGATCCTCCCAAATATTTATTTGTTTTCCATTGCCCGGGATCTAGAACGCGTGGAGGTTGATCAACATAGTGGCTTTAGCACAAAGTTTGAGGAAATGCGATCCAATTTTTGAGAGGGGACTGTCAAGATAGCGTTTTCTTTGACTGTTGTAGTATTTCTTCCACAAGGAAGTTTGCAACAAATTCCCTGCCAAAATAAAATTGAAAGCCAAATAAGATTTTTCATCAAAATTAAAAAATACCAAATTGAAAAAACAAACACCTAATATTAAAATATAATTAAATAAATAAAATAAAAGTAAATGTGTGCTTCCAATTGATATATGTCAAAAATTCCCTGGCTCGAGAGGATAGGCTCGAATGGATTTGCAACAAAAAAAAACCTCAGCCAACCAAATTCTTACAAAACAAATTTAGAAATTGGCTTTTTGGTGCAAATTCGGAGCTCCGACTTCTGCTAAGTTTTATATATAGTAAATATTCATATTTGTTTGATTTAATATTTCCATATTATTCTGAGTCTATGATTTTAGTTTTCTAACGAGTCGTCTTAAGCCTTATTTGGTTGAGTAAATCTCAAATTAAAGCCTTCCAAAATTAAGGTTTCAAAATTGTCAAATATTAAAAAGTTCATTGTCATGCATTGTTTGTTGAAATTCTAGACAATTTACTATAAATTTATGTTTTTATTAGTATTTAATGATTTTAATTTGAAAATAAAAAATATAAAGCTTATAAATTTTAAATTTTAAATTTTAAAATAACTTTTAAATTAAATTATTATACAAAATAATAAATAAAGTTAATAAAATAAAAAGCAACAAAAATAAAAAATAAAGGCCTCTTTTAAAATTAATGTGAGGTTTCAATATTTATGGAGCCATTACATATGAAGATATGGGAGGAGGTCCACGTGGCAGAACCTCCCTCCCATTATTATTTTGTCAAGGTTTATTAAAACCTTGGTTCTACAGTGTTTGACGCCCTTCCCACCATATCAATATGAATGCCCTCGGATTCATCCCACTACGTTATGGATGTGTCATCCCGTGGCCTAGCCAACCCGAGAGACCATGTATGATGAACAATTTGAGCTTCCGAGTAAAGGAAAAGGGCCACGAGCGGGTTTACGTTATATTTCTATTTTTTATTATTATTATTACTAGAAGTTGCTCCTAAAGGTGCAAGAATACACTGAAGGTATAGAAGAACTGAAAAGATCCTCTCCCCAACATATGTTTATGAGTTTAGATAAACAGGAGCAAGTAATTGTGGAATTTAAGCCACGTAATGAGGGATTTTGTTTGGTGAATACATATTTTCGATAACTCTATTAAATAATTTTCTTCTGTGTGGGGAGTTACACATATTCATATATCCATATGAAATGCATCACAAATCTGAACAACTTCGACTATTCAAAAAAGGTGGAGATAAAACAAATCCATCTGGACACACGAAATAAAATGAAATTCAAAAGCATACAATTCAAAAGCCTGTCACTCCAAAGAATCAGCTCCAACTCCAACTCATCATTACAAAAAACCAATCACCATCGTTAACGGAATTTTTAAAACTATTTCGAAGGTATTCCATGCTTCCCAGAATTGCACACCATTACAAAAAACCAATCACCATCATTAACGGAATTGATAAGACTAATTCAAATTTCTTAAACTCTTAAAATTAATTCCATAAAGTATAAAATTTGTTCATTTCCATTAGAAGTTACACTTTTCACACAGTAAATTCTAAATTTTAATGGTTTTCATTACAGAGTACTAGTCAAAATTTTAATATGGTTTTCACTAAATTTTTATAGCTATAAAAGATTATATTTGTGTCAGACCAAGGATATTGAGCATTCTGGTGATATATATTTTTTAAATTCAAGTATATTGAACATCCCATAAACCTGCTCCTTACTTTAAAATGTATAGATTCGCATATGGCTTTGCTCCACCGAAGAAATCAAATCCTAAATTAAAAATAAAAATGTCAGACAAGTTCCTAATTTCAAGTGGAAAAATCACTCTAAATAATAAAATGATTTCAATTCATCTCCAATCGTTTCCCAGAGTCATTTTAAATATTTCCCATAAAAACTGAATAAAAAATATATTTTCGTATCCTCTTGTATAAAAGCATGAGAAAACTACAAACATAGAAACTCTGTATTAGATACCTCCACCTCCAATTTTTTTAGATACTTCCAGATACCTTGGCTTGCCAACCCTCTTGAGGCTTCAGAAGGCAGTGAAGGACAAAATGAGGAGAATGTATCAAACATGCGATGCTCAAGATAATCGATTACAGAACTGAAGCCTAGATCTCTAAAATTCGGTGACAAATTCTGGTATGTAAATCACGAGTCTCGCTACATTTTCAATTAAATCAATGGCAAAAAAGAATGCTTAGATAAACTGATACTGCCGTTATGATTTCTATCGGTGGTGCAATTAAATGTATCAGAGATAACATTTTATTGCTATTAATTATATCAAAGCGACATTCCACTGCAATGCAATGTCTAGAAAAAGAAAAATAGCTCAAATGTAAAGCGACTCCTTAAAAACAAAAATCTGACAATGCTTGCAGAAAAATCTGATAGAACCATTATATCATCAATGCAAAACACTATTTGACAGTGCATGATTTAAACTCGCTCCTGTGTTTAATTGCTTTACCAGGAAAACAAATTTATATGGAAGACTGAACCAGATCAGAGACTTTTACTGTGATACAATGATAACCTTCGTTTTCTTCTCAGGGCTGCTCTGTCACAGAAGAAAATGTTATTTCATATTGTTACAAGATAACAATTACTGCTTATTGCCAATAACTATTGGTATTTCATATTGGAAATGTTCAGTTTCCGTTCTCTAAAATTGTTATACCTGGTGGCTGCAGCTGATAATTTTTAGGCGATTTCAATAATTAGAATTTGTAAAAATGAGTGGAGTATATTTATGGATTTGTGTCCAAGGACATAACAATATCTCCATTGGCACATGAAGAATGATTTCTTTAAAACAACAGAATGAAATCAAAGTGGGAAAAACATAAATGTGTTGCTTTCAAGTAGGATATTCACTCCTTCAGTCAATGCCTCTGAATAAAGGTTGTCTTGATCCTAAAAGGGTTGATGACATGAACGCATGTGCAATTTTTTTTAGAAATATGTATCCAATTTTTTTAGAAATATGAGAATTTTCTACTTCAATATAACGTTTAAAATCATAGAAAATCAATCTCCCAGTCTATGAGAAGTGGTAATAACTATGGTATGATGTAATCGAATTATAAGGTAGCATCCACTGGTATGAATAAAGCGCAAAATCCTAGGAAATAAATTTAAAAAATAAGTAAATAGACGTAATGAAAGAATAAGCAATGACCATAATATTGATATAATATTTTTGGAACATATTCTTAAACAAAAATGGTTTGAAAGATAGAGGTTGTCAATTCTGCAATTACCTAAAACTCCCAAATAATATGAGATAGGTAGATCCGTATCTTCGATCTTCTGTAAGCTTTGGACCCAGGTATTATGTTGTATTCTTCCCATCCAATATAACCCATTAGCAAATCATCTTCTTTGAAGTTTGGATGATTTGAAATAACAACCTTGGAAACACCATAGCTAGTTATCACCGATATATTGAAATATCCCAAATAATGGAAAACAAGCTTCTTAGTTGAGATTCTAATAATATCCCTAAATTTTTGGTTATATATTTCGTACTAAATTGCATTAAATCCTGATCTAGAACAAGAAAAAGTACAAAAGTGTGATGAAAGTAGTATCATAAAATGAAAGAATAAGTTTAAATAGATTGAGGGTAACTTAATATTGTTTTGAAGTGCAAAAGAAATCAATGTGAATTGGTTGAATGCTCTAGCTAGATAGAAAACTGTTTAAGACAAAATTTCCATCATTTTCGTGATATCAAGTTGACGTCATATGGCTCATGCCATAAACTATTGCAAGTTAACTTACCTAAAGTAATTTATTTGATTTAGTGAACATAGCTATCAATTGAAAAGCAACACTTGAAGACAGAAAATGAGTAATACTGTCAATCAATTAGCAAAGAAAAAATGGCTACCTCGAGATTCATATATTGGGTTCAAAACTGCTTATCAGTGCCACTTCATTTCATTGTTTTCACAACCGAAAAATAGATAGATCTCTCCAACTCTCCCCTTCTTCGACATCCGCGGATAAAATCCCACTGGCATTCAACTGGCTCTATATCTCCAAATAACAACAAGCATTCAGCGCTCAGTAGAAATTGAAAAGGAGATCTAGAAAAAAAAAAAAGAGCCACCCACGCACAGGATTTTATGATTTATCTCCTCTATTCGTCAAATCAAATCTAAAGCATAGATTGCTAGAGAAAAACGACCCTTCTTGAGACACATAAATTTTCGTGATATCAAGTTGACGTCATATGGCTCATGCCATAAACTATTGCAAGTTAACTTACCTAAAGTAATTTATTTGATTTAGTGAACATAGCTATCAATTGAAAAGCAACGCTTGAAGACAGAAAATGAGTAAGACTGTCAATCAATTAGCAAAGAAAAAATGGCTACCTCGAGATTCATATATTGGGTTCAAAACTGCTTATCAGTGCCACTTCATTTCATTGTTTTCACAACCGAAAAACAGATAGATCTCTCCAACTCTCCCCTTCTCCGACGTCTGCAGATCAAATCCCACTGGCATTCAACTGGCTCTATATCCCCAAATAACAACAAGCATTCAGCGCTCAGTAGAACTTGAAAAGGAGATCTAGAAAAAAAGAAAGAGAGCCACCCACGCACAGGCTTTTATGATTTATCTCCTCTATTCGTCAAATCAAATCTAAAGCATAGATTGCTGGAGAACAACGACCCTTCTTGAGACACATAAATCTTGTGGGTCTGCAAATCGTTGCGAAGATCAATATAATTTGAATCCACTGGTAGAGTCGTAATATTGTCTCTCACATTGCCAGCTTCAACCCACCGGTATGACCTGTATTGGGTCGCTTACTCTGTAAATGACTTTTAACGGAAGATGCGACATTCGTTGATAAGGTTTCACCCGATGACGTAGAGCGGAAGAGGAATGTTGCACAGACGTCATGAGAAAAATAGGAATGTTCCACAGGCGTGACAAGAAAAAGAGGAATGTTGCACATACTTATCGTGGTTAACAAAGAGCGAAATGGCAAGTTAGAAGGTTTGGCTGACTGAAAACAAGTTGGAGAAGATATCAAAAATCCACCGAGGGAAATAGAAGCCACGACTCCTTTCAGCATCTGTTGATTGAAGCAGTGATACGTCATAAGCGGCGAGAAAATAATAGAGAAGCCACTCTTGCAAAATGGAAACATCCATCCGGCATCCGCGGCAACGGTAACAGAAGATCAACAGCTTAAAACAATGACAACTGTGCCCAGAACGAACGGTAGAAAATGAAAATGTTGACGATGGTTTGGTGGAATTCTTCCAATATAACACCTTCGGTGTAATTATTATTATTATTTTAAATATGGTATGACTTAGTTATTTTCTATTTATATATGTAAGTTTGGTTACAAAAATATAAAATCAAGTCTGTGGCCTCAATCTGCCCGTAGGGAACCAGGTTTGTTCGCCACCTGAAAGCATGAAAAGCAAACCAAAACTGAAATTGTTTCATCCTTCTAAAAGCCACATGATTCTATATAATATATACAATAAATTTTTATAAAGTTTTTACTACATAGTTTTTACTTTTTTAAAATAAACAAGTTTTCGGTTGTGTGGTGGTTTTCTAGATTAATTAAATAATTAAAAATTAATATTTATATATTAATTAAATAAATTACAATTAATTTAATTAATTAAAAAATTTACAATCAACTTAATTAATTTAAATTAGTTAAACAAATTAAATAAATAATAATATATATGTTTAATTTATAAAATAAAAGTAAAATACAAATTTTACATATTTAAGTTTAGGCGGTCAAAATCATTTAAACTTTAAACAAATGTTATTTTCAAACCGTAAGTCCAAACTCAACAAAATTAGAGCCATTGGAAAGCTGGCAAAAAATCACACACAATTAAGTGATCAAAGTGGAAAAACAAGAAAAATGAAAATCTCACAAAATTAACAAAATCAAAGCATGAAAAGATTGATATGACCAAAATTTACATAGAGGGTCCTCATATCTTTTGTAAAAATTCATGGGGGGTTTGTGGCCACCACAAGACCCGAATGGGAAAATGTGAAAAAGAGCTTCTAATGAGCAGAAAAAAGTGAGATATATGATGTCGGTAGGGGGACCACGCGAACAAAATCAAGGTTTCCCATGTAGTGCTACTCCTAAACATAATAAATCATGGAGGAGATCCCACATGACTAGGATCCAAGATTAACCCCTAAGATGAGATAAGGGAACAAGAGTACAAGTCAAAGCACATTCTTTCCACCAAATCCTCCCACTAATCCATGCCCAAATGTTCCCAATAAAAGCAATAAAAAACACCCAATCACATAATGAAAAATGATATCTTTGGTGTTGGATGGCCCACTTACAAACATTTGATCATAACATATGAGCGAGTGTACACAATGGTTGGCTTAGGTGGTGGAGAATAGTAGCACATAGAGTTATCAAATGGCTACTGGATGTCGACTAAATAAAAATCTAGAAGAAAATTTCTCTAATAGGTGGGAGATCATGTCTATAAACCTTTTCTACCCCCCATGAATGTGAATTTACTCAATGGTGAATGTAGAATATTTGAAACTCATGAGCCTTCCATGTCGGATCAGAAAGAGTAACAGGTCTTATGTTATGTGAAGGATTTGGCACCAGAAGCTCAAGCAAAGTTGAAAAATGATACAATTTTTCAGAATGCTTCTAGAAATACAAGACAGGGACAACATGACCTTTGGAAGGTTGGGTTGAAAGGACATCTTCCAAGCAAGGGTAAATGCTACTCCAAGGAGAACGTAGAGGAAAATGTTCCTAAATTGATTCAATAAAATACTTTTAGTACCAAAAGCCTTCCAAAATGAGGATATGTGATTTGGATTGGGTAAATATATTATTTTTCATCCATCTTGATGCTTCCAAAGTGGAAACATTGGAGGAATAAACCCACAAGACCATTTTTACTAGTGGGTCCTAGTTTGGTGAATTGGGGTTTGAAACATTTCAGAAGCAGTTTTAGGCACCAATCAATTTTTTGTGGTAAAACTTTGTCACTTAAGTATTGCACTCCCTAGCACTATTCTACACTCATATCTTTCTAACAACACAGGAAATACCTCAAACGAAGTCCTTATGTAAAATTTATGCCACTTGGAAGTTGACCTTCCTGTTTTGACCACCATGATTCAAGATAATGCAAACTCAACCCCCATTATTCATGGAAATGAGGCTAGCCACATGGTCATGATGAATAACACTATAGAATATTCAATATTGTAACTCTATTTAAGAGTTGGAGTCATACTTAACACCTTATGATGTACCCTTCACTCCATTTCCTTTGTAAAAAACATGTTTTTTCCCTTCATGTTTAATTTATTAAATATTACAAAAAGGTTTAGATGAAGGAAAGCATAAGTCATAAAATCCTAAAGATACTAAGAGACAGAGGGAAATAAAGTTATAACTTAATATATTTAAACCATGAATGAATTCCACCTTGTTATTAGGCCAATGCACCTAGTCCCTAGGTTGTCTATGAATATCTAAAGAAAAAAGGAACTTGCTCCATGAAACAAGCACTTAAACAAGAAGGCAAAAGCAGTACCAAGAATTAGTGCCAAGGAAGGGTAGCTCAATGTTAAGCTCCCTCTTTAAAAGCTTCTCTACAAAATGCCTAGCTCTTGAAAGTTGGATTGTGACACCACTTTCATTACCCCAAATTTTGTAATGTAATTAAGAACATATAATGCTAGGGTGCCAACATTGATGGAATGATGTGAATCTGTATTATATGATGTCATTTTTATTTTATTAATAAAAATTGTTAGAACTGAAGGAAGGGGAAGAACCAAAACATTATGATTTCTTCAGAGGAAAATGCATACCTTGAGTAATAATTCCCTTAATGTGATGGTTGGGAAGATGAAGGGTCAAGTTGTGTTTATAAAAATCAAAGAGAAAATTCATTGAAGATATTTTTCCTCTTTCCTTTTTGTTCTAAGCATTACTCCATTACTCTTGTCATATAAACATTTTTCCCTCTCTCACTTAGAAATTTTAATTAGCATGGGAATTGGTGACAACTTATGTAACAAGAATTGAATGCGTTGTAGTGGTTTTTCCTTGGACTAGATGAATTTGAGGACTGGGAGTTGTCTTGTTTGTGTGTGGCACAAAGAGAACTAAAGAAGGGATATCCAAGGGACTCTATAAATCATAAAAGGACTCCCTTGTGCTATGCAGTCCTACATTATCACTTATGAATGCATATGGTATTGATCAAGGAATGGAAAGGATAAACACTAAGATATTTCTTGTATGTGGAGGAGAGTGACCTTCACTTTTTGCGTTAAATATGGTCTGAAAATTATGTGTTGAATCCCTAAGTTTATTTTTTCCCTCAAGGCATCAATATTTGGATCAAGGGTGGTCGGCTATGAGAAAAACTACAAAATACCTGAGCCTATGGTTGGGTGGAGAGAGGCTCACCCTTCTTCAGTTCCAACTTACAAAATATTTGACTCAAGATAATTATATCTTCTGCATGATTATTTAATTTCTTAATTATTTAATTATATCTTTTGCATGATAATTATATCTCCACTTAGATTATTGACTAGAAATTCCATAGCCCATCAAGGAACCATATATCACTTTTCTTTCAAATACGCACACATGCACACACACACACACACACACTTCTCCTTTCCATTTTTGTTTGTGTGTTTGCACAACCTAGGTTTTAAGTGCTTGTTTTCAAATCTATGTTGATATCTACATTCTTCTCATGTAAAATCATCTAATGTATATTATTAATGCTAATCAAACCTCGCATGGCATATTGCAACTTTAATAAAAAATTATGATTGATCTTGGTTGATTTATTTTATCTTGTGGATCTAATCACAACCGTAGTTAAGCTCCAAGGGGCTAATTTCTCTTACTGTGTTGGAGTTTTATTCATGTTTAAACTCATGTGCTAGTTTTTCTTCAAAGATAATCTTATGTGCTAGTTTTTTTCAAAGATAATCAAGGTTTCATTACTTTTTATTATAGATCCATAGTTTAAATCTTGAATTCATAAGTAGTTGTGATTAGTGATAAGTCACCAAAACATGGAGTTACATTTTAGATTCTATTCTCATATATTTATACCAAGGTTTTATCATTTCAATTTTGCTTTGGGTACCCTAATGTGTTGGGCTTGTAAGCCATCGTTGGGTTTGTCAATGATGTATATTCTTTAAGGAACTAAAACGATCCTTCACACACATGAATGCTCTTATTTTTTCCCTCATGTTGAAATAATAACTTTTTTTTTTGGTAAGTTGGGCTATTCTATTAATTCGAAAACATAAAGTTGCATCTGCTATAGGTTGGGTTGGCAAGCTGTGCATAGCCGATCCTAGCCTTTGTTACACGGTTTTTGGGCTGCCTCAGGGGAGGAAACCAGCCTAGACAAAACTTAAATAGAGAATTACATTATGCGTCATAGCGCTGACATATTTAAGAGACATAAAGTAAACAGTAGCAGAAAGGCACTGATGATGAGCATGAAAAAAAACATAGTAGAATTGTTCAGCTGTGCAAGCTTCACTTTTCATCTTCATCATCACTATTGGGGGCCTCCTCCTCAATGGGGCAAGCAGGAGCCTACGTAGCAGCTTCCTCCACATTTTCCACTGTGCGCCTGGGATTGCAGACCGGTGCATAGAGGATGGGGGATTCTGCATCTACTCCGTCAGGAACACGTGTCCAGATGCCATCGGAGTCCATAACCTAGATGTTCATATCCTCATCTTCCTTCTCTCAAACCAGCAGCAGGTCAGTTTTGCTATGTTGGGGGTGCATTTTGGGAGAGATGGTGGACTTCCTCGGATTGTGTCTTCCTCTCTGTGTAGCATGCCAGAGGCTTCTTCATGTTTCTTGAGATCGGGACTCTAACGCGCAAAAGTGTTGGAGGAGGAGCCTTCCATTGACTCAAGATGATTATCCTTGCCACAATGATAACAGCCATGGAGAGCACCTCTCTGTCCTCCACGGATAGTGAATGATGAAGTTTTGGAGCCATTGTGAAACGCGGCAAGAGGGAGCAGTTCAGGAAAAAAGGTAGCACAAAAGGGCAAGCAGTGTTGGGGCTTAGGGGGAAGGAATTTGGGGGTAAAATGAATAGGAAGGGGTGCGACAACCCAAAGGAGACTACGTAGCACTACGCTGAGAGTAGAGCTTTACATCCTTTTGAAGTCAGGGAGAAGCCAAAGAAGAGTTAGGGAGGCGAAAGGCCAAGATAACAGACTAAGCATTGAAATGGGCTGAGAGCTCATCACTTTAAAGGGGCGTGGATGTGTGCGATGAGGATATAAATGAGTAGGCTTCGCATGCCTTTGCGTATTATGATTGAGAACCTTAGCAGGCTCAAGGGAATGGGTATGGCTACAATACAGGTTAATTATGATGGTCATTAATGGTGATAGATGTAAGGTTATGCTCAGGACCTGGTGATGTAGTTCTCGTCCTCTCATCATCATTTCTGATTCTGTGAGTCTCGTGCAAGTGGTTAACGATATGAGGATCCGCAGCAAATGGGGTTATGCACAGGAAATATTCGTTTCCAGGGAAGTGTGGGATGTGATTGTCAAACATGTCAATTCTATCACCTGCATCCGGGGATGTTGGAATAGTAAATTAGATTACTCACTCTACATAATAATGTCTAGGGTTAGCCATTTGTGATCTAAAAATTTCTATGATGTTTGACATGCATCTTGGAATGGTCATGATATGGTGGTAATGTTTATCACTCTTGCATAAGACTAAATTGAAATTTCTATAATCTAGGATATGAACAACAAACTAAATGTCATGTTATCTTGTTATTGTTGGTTTTAGTTTTGAGATTCATCATTGTTCACTACTATATCCTTTGTATGGGTCTTATTACTACTATTATTGATTTCATAATATACACATGATATTGCTAACAAGGATATAATAAGCGATAATTTTTTTTACTCTAAGCATAGTTTTATGATCTTTAGATAGTTGGATGATCTTGTTTTTTGGAATATCACAATTGCTTTTCTAAAAACCAATTAAAAAATTGTTGTTTAGTTTATCTTATGTGGGATTATTGTGTTTAAATTGATAAAAACCTTGGTATTATAATAAATTTAACCATATCAAATTGGTGTTTGAATCCTTGAATGTTATGACATATATATCTCCGAGATTGACCCATGATAAAACGTTGAGTTGTTGCATGAAAAAATTTCCATAATATTACTTGTTGAAGTATGCTAAGTTTACATTTCCAATCTATTGGAAATAATAATGATGTTGACAAATAAACAATCCTTATGGAATATTTTGAAGGAATATATTTTTTTTGATACTAAATTTTCAATCTACACATGACCTTTGCACATCTTGGAGCTAAGGTGATTTCCATTTGCTAAATAGAATGATGTTGTGATGCACAATGATATATGAATGATTTTGGCAGCATAACTTTTGGATAATTGAGTAAGTTCCAATTTATGTTTCTAAAGAGTTCTTATTGATTAAGTTTAAACCTCATTTGAGCTCAAGCAAATTGACAATTTGACATTCTAAATATTTTGTCTAACTCAAGTGATATAGCAAGTTGACTTGATCAAACCTAGCGATACAAACTCACCCTTCCTTCTACTTGACCTAGATCTTATAGGAAAATCCTCCTTATGGTAAAAATCCCATTACTTACCTTTAAATTGAGAGGAAAGGTCTTCAATATGACAATGGCTGGCTTTTCCAAATAGTTTCTCCTTAGCTCTCCCACTAGGATTAAGACTTTTACCTTTAGGCGATAGTTTGAGTTTTAACATTTTGGAACAGTTTTGGGCATAAAATCTATTCATTTGATATTTTAAGTTTGGATTAAACAAAAATTGATGAGTAAGATTTGAAAGTGTTTATTATGTTTAATAATTTGGTGAATCCATTAAAGGGGAGAAGGAATTTTCCCTTACAGAATTTTGGTTGTAAGGTGAGCAAGAAAAAAAAATTAAGGGTTTGAGAATTCACCTTGGAGATTCCACTCTTATATTCTCGTGTTGAATTGGATTTTCACAATATTCATCCTTGTTTTGATTTGATCAAATTTGTGGACTATTTGAATTATATACCTCTAACATGGAACAAAAATGATATGAAATTTGATGGTGACTACTTTCTTTTTTCTTAGTGCATTGTGTCATTTGTGGAGCATGTTTTGAAGCTTGGTATAATACACAAATTTATATAGATCAAGCTATTCTTCACCTCATTGTATGGGAGCCAAAAGGCTTGGGTAAGTAATTGCAGTCCTCCTAGGACAATATCATCTTGTGATTACCTTTTCAAAATATTTTTTAAGTATTGGGTCCCACCATTTGAAACATTCAAGCATGATTTTGGAATCCTTTGGGTGATATTCCAAGATGAAAAAGAGGATGAATCTAATGAAACTATTGTGGATATTAAGATTATAAGGATACATTATACTTCCATGCAAATTAGATCACTTAAAGTGTGAATGAAGAAGAACAAGATTCGCCCTACGAATATAATGTAGGTCAAACGTATCAAGAATATCATGAAGACATAAGGATGGGATACTTCAGATATAAAAATCATATTTTACATGAAATGAAAAGAGAGATAGATGAATTATTCCTTTCTTTTCAAATATGTCCTTCATTGGAATTAATGGGTGCAATAAGAAAGAATATAGAAGAAAATAATTCCTTTTGAACTCAATAGAAGAACAAGAATATATGATTATAGGTCAAGATGAATATGTTTCCACTTTTTCATTAATTGAAGATTAAGTACGAAACATAGATGAAGGTTTCTATAATAACATTTCAAAATAACAATAATCGCTTCACTATCCCATTGAATATCAATAATATGAAGAATATAGACAACCACTTCATCAACATGTTCTGGTGGACTCACATCATGAAGAGCATGGCCTTGTAGAAAACCATATGAATGAAGAAAATAAACTATATTAACCCATCAAGCAATATAATTTGAGGGAAATTAAAGAAAGAGTTGTAGAAACATACTTTGATGATGATGACATCCAATTTTTTTTCACCTCCTTCTAGAGATGACAACTTATAAATTTTGACCCTTTTCCAAACATTTGGTACATCTTAAGATAGTTTGGAAAGGGAGTATTTCTTGGAAGAACAACCTTTTGGATCAAATGAATATTATCTTCATGGAGGCCTTAATTTCTAAATCCTTGAAGTGGAGTATTTTTTCCCTTTTAAAAATTTTGAACTTCGTGACTTTCCTTCCTACTATGGTCTTGATGAATTTTTCCACAATGCAAGACATGGTTGGGATATAATAAGTTTTTAATTTGAAGGATATCTCATATATGTTATTGAGGGTGAAAATGAAATTAAGATGTTTGGACATAGTGAATAGCTGGACTAAGGGGTATATGATGAAATATCCACTATCCCAAGTCTTGAAGAAAATGGAGTGCGGTTGTCTGCCTTTTTTGGTAAGGATTAGTTTTGAGGAGGTTATCTTGAATGTTTATAGTCCCTTACCTCGTGTCCAAGACATTTTCCTTTACTTATACGTGCTCTCATATTTTCTACTTACCTTTGACCTATGAATGTTTTTACTCTCTCTCTAATCCTTGACTTGTGAATGTTTTCCTCCTATTTCTTTGACCAAGGGTGGCATGGGAAATTAATCCTTTCCATGTGGAACCCAACCAAAGATAACTTTTCTCTCTAATGATTTTACAAATGAATCCAATAAGTTGATCCATTACAATGATGTAGAGTATGTCGGTCTTATTATCATTGGATGGATGAGATATGGAAGCAATACATGTAGAGTATGTCGGTCTTATTATCATTGGATGGATGAGATATATGGAAGCAATACTCAACCTTGCCAATATTTGGGCATTGTGCTTCATGATCGTGACCCCATTATGGTCCTAAGGCTTGGATTGTTAGATGTTTCAATATATGCCCATGGAATATTTAGTGTATTCTTGTGTTGATCTATTTTTGTGTAACATCGTCACCATCATGTATTGCTTGTTCTTAACCCAAATTCCACCCTTAGTTATTTTCTTAAAAAGTAATGTGTAAGACCTTTTCATGACCACATGCTATGCATTCCTCCTCGTGTTTATAACCACCTCCTCCCCCTCAAGCGGGACAAGTGGAGCAGTGGATGCATAGATCATAAATGAAGCAGAGGCAGATCTGAAGACTAGAAGGAGCAATGCAGAGCATAGCAGAAGCAGCGCAGAGGCTGGTGTGACTTCAATAGCATAGAACAGAGTTGTAGCAGCGTAGAAGGCTTCAAAGGGACAACACAGTGCAGCAACAACGTGAGAGATTTCAGCACAAGGGTTGATGTGACTTCAATAGTGCAGAGGGAGTCTCCTTACACAGTGTAGAGTTGTATTTGTGCATCATTCTTTAGATGCCAGCACAGATCTGTAGCCTATGGAGCTTTAATGATGAGGATGCAGCCCACCTGACTTGTTTGTCAAAGATTGGGCAGGAGATTCAGTTGTTTCTCTCAACAACTAAAGTTGTAGTGCAGCAGATCAGCAGTGGCAGTGCTATGAGCAGCACAGATGCAACATATTGAGAGGGAGCTGCAGTACAGATTTTGTAGTGGCAGTGGCAGATTCATGGGCAACAGTACAGAATGGTAGCAACAGTGCAAATTTGAGTGGCAGCAGGCCAAGCATTAGCAGATTCTGTGCCCAAAATATTGTAATGCATAGTGTGATGTATTGCTAGAGCACACCCTTGATGCTAAGAGGGAGTGTTGATATTTTTTGTATTTGGGGTAGCATCAATTGTGCTCTGGCTCCCAAATTTTGTGGAGGGACTAGAGTACACTTGATCTACAAGACCCAGAAAAGGATTTGGGAAATTTCATCTCGTTCAGGAGATATTAAATTAATTATTTATTTTAATGTATTTCCTAAGTTAAAACTTAGGGAACTTAAATAATTAAAGTGAATTTAATTAAACATGAGATGAAATTGTCTTAAGTCACACGGATCAAGCTTTGTTTTAATCTTAGCCATTGATTCAATATATGATCATGGTCGTTGGTTTCCCAATGAGAAAAGTATAGAGGAAAGTCTTGGGGTCATTTGTAAAGACACGCAGAGGCAGAGGATTGAAGCGAAGCTGAGATTCTAGGGCGGGTTTGCTAAGAACTCCTAGAAGTATTTCATCTGCAGAGAGGGGAATTTAGGCCAAGGAGATGATCTGATCCTAGGGTCTAGAATCAGTAAGAGGCAGATATCAGCTCAGAGAGGCAGCGCAGAGAAGCAGGAGAGCAAAAACAATAAGGACAACAACTGTGCTACACAGGTGTTGTGCAGTCTCTCAAGGACAGTGTGATTTTGAGTTGGAAGCCATCAGGGGTTATGCAGAGACCCTAAGGGGCAGCATAAGGACTACATCACCTAGTAATGCAGCCCTTTCCAGAGCAGTGCTGAGGGACACAGAGGCTTTAGAGGTTGATGCAGAGGCTCTCCAAGACAGAGTTGGGGTTTCTAGGCCCTAATTTTGGCTAAGTTCTGTAAATCCCGTTTGAGGTTGTGGATTAGTGATTATTTTGGCCCTAGATCAACCAATGAGATGTAGATCTATTATTTCTCTATTAGGTTTTCCAGATCTGGAACCCAGGCTTGTTGTATTCAGAAAATTCTTAATAATAAAACCCTCCAATAGCCAGAAGACTGGTTTTCCCACATTGGGTTTTTCCGGGGACTATTTGTCTAGAAAATATCTGTGTCACTTTGTCTATGTGTGCATGAACTTGTTCTAGATCTGAATTGATGAAGATCTGTTATGTGTTTTTCTTTGATTTTAACTTGAATTTATTTCAGTTAATAACTTATCTAAGTAGGAGGAGCATAACCAGATTAACATTAAATAATTTATGCATAACTGTGATATTCAAAAAATTTCACATGGTTTCAGAGAAATTGTAGATCTAGGAGGATCACTAGCAATAGACTGAAGCTTCTAGCTATAGAAAGCTACTGGAAAATTAGTAGAAACACAAATTTGAAGGGACAGTGCAGTTTTCAGAGGTAGATTCACGCAAAGGGAAGGGTGACGCAGTCTAACGCTATCTCTTAGCAAGCCCACACAATTACTGTGAAAATGCAGCTCAGCAACAACGTTGGATTGGTCTGGAGCCTACTAGTGTGATGCAGATCTGAATCTGTCAGATCCAGAAAATACTGAATATTAGCTGCAAAAATTCAGAAGGTGATGGTAGGGTTAAATTTTTGAAGTTTTTATATTTTTAACCTAAGCACAAGTGACAAAGAGTGGGATGTGATCAGCTTCTCAGAGAGTTTCTAGCGAAAGAAACTTATAGTTTTATCACAGGATCAAAGAGAGTTGAATCATTGTTGATTTGGCAGATTTCCAAGAAGGGAAATCAATTGACAGAGGGAGCAGAAGGTGCCTATTTTGCCAAGGGCCTTAGATCCATTTCTCTAGCAAAGAGAAGGTAAACTCATGGACTACGTGATCAGGACAAGTTGGATGGCCTTTCCAAATTCTCAGTTTGGAAGGAAAGGATCCTGATAGTCCTTGAGGCATATAATCTTAGAGACCATGTAGAGCAAACTTTGGCCACACCGATCGATCTGGATCTCCTTCAGAAGCATAAGGAAGCTGTTGGACATGCTAAGCGACTGATCATGGACAGAATTAAGGACCATATTGTACCACACTTAGCTGAGAAGAAGACAACTAATGATACGTGGAAGGTCTTAATCTCCCTATATGAGGGAAAATCTGTCCAAAGGAAGATGTTGTTGGAGACACAGATGAGGTCATTCATGATGACCAAGGGATAAGACATGGATCATTTTCTCTTCAGATTGCAGTCAATCATAGATCGGCTGACTGCAACGAGTGCTAAGGTGGATTATGATGTGATATTCAGCACTGCCCTCAATGCAGTCACAGGTGAGTGGGAAACCTTTGTCCAAGGTATCTTGGGCAGAGCGGACCTCCCAGATTGGGACAGCTTGTGGCCAATTTTATGTTAAGAAGAACTTTTTAGATTCACCAAGAAGAAGCACAGCTCTAGATTGAGCACAGTGAAGAAGGAAGATGAATAATATGCAGCCTTGGCATCAAAGAGGTGGCAGGGAAAGAAGAAGAAGGATCTTTCAAATATCAAGTGCTTCCAGTGTGGTGAAATTGGACATTTTTCCTGTAATTTTCCTCAGAAGAAAAAGGAAAAGGAAGCTTCTTCTTCCAAGGTTGTTTTGGCAAATGATGGGTCGGAAGATGATGCAACCATGAGTGCTCATGAACCACGAAGGTGGGGCGACATGGACATGTAGAGGAGCTACATAGTCTAAGGCAGGATCCTTGAGCAGCTCATCTCTTGGATCACATGTGAGCTACAATAGCCTTAAGACAATAGCAGGACAACTGGAGCAGTGGGTGCATAGATCATAGATGAAGTAGAGGTAGATCTAAAGACTTGGAGGATCAGAGTAGCAGCAATGTAGAACTAGCAGCAGCACAGAGGCTGATGTGACTTCAGCAGTGCATAGGAGAGTTGCAGCATCGTAGAACAGAGTTGTAGCTATGCATCATTATTTAGATGCCAGCACAGATTTGTAGCCTATGGAGCTTCAGTGATGAGGATGCAGCCCATCTAAATTGTATGTCAAATATTGGGTAGGAGATTCATTTGTTTCTCTCAACAACTGAAGTTGCAACAGATTAGCAGTGGCAATGTTATGAGCAGCACAGATGCAACATATTGAGAGGGAATTGCAGTACAAATTTTGCAGTGGTAGTGGAAGAGTCATGGGCAACAATAGTGCAGAGTTGAGTGGAAGCAGGCCAAGCATCGGTAGCATAGAACCAGTGCCCAAAATCTTGTAATGCATAGTGTGATGTATTGTTAGAGCACACCCTTGATGCTAAGAGGGAGTGTTGAGATTTTTTCTATTTCGGGTAGCATCATTTGTGCTCTAGCTCCCAAATTTTGTGGAGGGACTAGAGTACACTTGATCTACAAGACCCAGAAAAGGATTTGGGAAATTTCATCTCGTTTAGGAGATATTAAATTAATTAATTATTTTAATGTATTTCCTAAGTTAAAACTTAGGGAACTTAAATAATTAAAGTGAATTTAACTAAACATGTGATGAAATTGTCTTAAGTCACGCGGATCAAGATTTCTTTTAATCTTAGCCATTGATTCAAGATCTGATCATGGCTATTGGTTTCCCAATGAGAAAAGTATAAAGGAAAGGCTTGGGGTCATTTGTAAAGAAACACAGAGGCAGAGCATTGAAGCTAAGTTAAGATTCTAGGGCGGGTTTGCTAATAATTATCAAAAGTGTTTGAGCTGCAGAGAGTGGAATTTAGGCCAAGGGAATGATCTGATCCCAGGGTCTAGAATCAGCAAGAGGCAAAGATCAGCTTAGAGAGACAATGCAGAGAAGTAGGAGAGCAGTAGTAGGAAGGAAAACAACTGTGCTACGCAAGTGTTGTGCAGTCCCTCAAGGACATCGTGATTTTCAGCTGGAAACCCTTAGGGGTTACGCAGAGACCCTAAGGGGTAGCGTAAGGACTGCGTCACCCAGTCTGGGGTAATGAAGCCCTTTCCAGAGCAGTGCTGAGGGACATAGAAGCTTCATAGGCTGACGCAGAGGCTTTCCGGGATAGCGCTTGGGTTTCTAGGCCCTAATTTTGGCTGAGTTCTATAAATCTCGTTTGAGAGTGTGGATCAGTCATTATTTTGGCCCTAGAATAGCTAGTGAGTTGTAGATCTATTATTTCTCTGTTAGGCTTTCCAGATCTGGAACCCAAGCTTGTTGTATTAAGAAAATTATTAATAATAAAACCCTCCAATAGCCAGAAGACTGGTTTTCCCGCATTGGGTTTTCCCGGGGACTATTTGTCCAAAAAATATTTGTGTCACTTTGTCTATGTGTTTATGAAATTGTTCTAGATCTGAATTAGTGAAGATATGTTATGTGTTTTTCTTCGAATTTAACTCGAATTCATTTCAGTTAATAACTTATCTAAGTAGGAGGAGCATAACCAGATTAATAGTAAAGAATTTATGCATAACTATGAGATTCAAAAATTTTCACAATTTGAAGAAGAACCTTATGTCCATTTCAGCAATGGAAGACAAATGGTTCAAGGTGGCATTGGTTGATAGAAAGGTATGCATCTGGAAGAAGAACTTCAAGGAAGCTCTTACTATTGGTTTTAGAGTTGATACACTCTATTGGGTTGGAGGAAGTCCACTAGGGTTATGTCATGTGATACAACTCTTGAAACAGAGTTATAGCACCAGAGGTTTACATACCTTCAATATAGCGGCCCTTCCCAAAAGCAAGGAAGGTGGTGACAGGGATGCTTGAATTTAGAGATGATCACGAAGGTATTTTTCAGGGTCGTGCCGAAGGGAAGCATACAAGGAGACCATTCTCCTCTAGTGTCACAAAGACAACAGATATCTTGTAGTTGATACATTCTGATTTATCTGGTATGCTGCCTATGACATCCTTGGGAGGATGTTCCTATTACATGACTTTTACAGATGACTTCTCCCACAAGACCTAGATATTTTTTTTTTTTGAAGAAGGATGAAGCATTCAAATGGTTTTGTACCTTCAAGACCTAGATGGAAAATCAAACCAAGAAGAAAATCAAAGTTTTGAGGACCAAAAATGGGACCGAGTATGAGTCAAATGAGTTTAATGACTTTTGTAGAGAAGCTGGCATTAAAGAGGGATACCACAACTATGTACACTCCTCAGAAAAATGGTGTTTCTGAAAGAAAGAACAGGACTATTGTGGAAGCTGCCTGCGCCATGCTATGTGACCAAGGTCTTTCGAATTTTCTATGGGGAGAAGCTACGAACACTATTATGCACGTTCAAAATAGATGCATGCATTCTGCTCTAGACTCCAAAACTCTCGAAGAATCATTCTTTGGTAAGAAACCTGATGTTTCTCATTTTATATTTTTTGGTTGTCCTGATTACTTTCATGTGCCGAAAGAAAAGAGAAGCAAGCTGGATGATTTTGGAAAGAAGGGAATGTTTGTGGGCTATAGAGAAACTTCGAAGGCATATATAATCTATGTTTCTGGTCAAAGAGAAGTGGAGATATGCCACGATGTCACCTTCGATGAGGATGTTGCCCTCAAGAAAGTGAGAAATATTCCTAGCTCCAAGGAAGATAAAGAAGATGAAGAAGCAGGGAAGCAGGAAGAGTTGAAGGATGAACTGATGCCCAATGTTGAAGGACCTATGGATCCTATTGATCCACCTCCTTCAAATAAGAGAATACCCTCATGGCTCAGGGATACTCTCGCAGATGTCGAGAGGCATATTGCCCCAAGGGGGACATTTCGTTAAAACAGGAAGTCAAATAGATACCAAGGGTATCTAGCAGCCATGAGTACGATTATACAATATGAGCCTGGATCATTTGAAGAAGCCATAAAGAAAAAAAATTGGAAGGATTTTATGCATGAATAATATGAATCCATTATGAAAAATGATGTATGGGAAGTGGTCCCAAGACCGGAGGACAAATCTGTTGTCACCTTGAAATGGATCTATAAGATCAAGCATGGATTTTTTGGAAGTGTTGAAAAGTACAAGGAAATATTTGTTACCTAAGGCTTATCTCAAAAGGAAGGCATAGATTATGATGATATATTTGCTCCTATGGCCTGATATATCACCATCCGATCTATTATTTCCCTTGCTGCAACGCAAGGATGGAGTCTACATCGGATGGATGTGAAGACCATTTTTTTGCATGGCTCTATAAAGGAAGAGGTGTATGCAGAGCAACCTCTGGGGTTCGAAGTCCGAGATAGAGACACCCATGTATGTAGGTTGAAGAAATCCCTCTATGGGTTGAAGCAAGCCTCCAGGGCTTGGTACGAGAGGATAGAAATCTACTTGATGAAGTTGGGCTTCACTCGAAGTAATGTTGATTCAAACCTTTACTTTAAGGTTGATAGAGAAAGGCCTCTCATTCTGGTTCTCTGTGTGGACGATCTCTTCCTGACATGTGCTAACCTTATCATTCATCAGTGTAAGAGGGAGATAGCTTCCGAATTTGAGATGAAATACCTAGGACCAATGCACTATTTCCTAGGCTTGGAGGTATGGAAAAGGCTAGGCAAGATTTTCCTTTCTCAAGGAAGATATGTCGTGAAGTTGCTGGAGAGATTTGGTATGGTGGACTGTAAGTTTGGGTCGACACTGATGGAACTCAACTTTAAGAAGTTTAGTGGAAACGTTGTTGGGCCCGTGCTAGAAAATCCTACCGAGTATCGACAACTTGTGGGGGCCTTGATGTTCCTAGTGAACTCTCATCCAAACGCATGTTTTTCCATGAACACTTTGAGTCAACATATGGTTGATCCTCATCACATTCACTAGATTGGTGCAAAGAATCTATTGAGATATCTTTGGGGCACAATCAACCATGGGTTGAGATACAATGTCGGGAGTTTGAGCGTCCATGGATATACTGATGTCGATTGGGTTGGCAATGTGATGGATCGCAAGAGCACATCTAGATGTTGCTTCACCTTGGGTTCTGCTTCGATATCTTGGATGAGAATGAAGAAGAAGTGGGTGGCTTTGAGCATTGTCGAGGTCGAATACATTGTAGTGAGTATGGCATGTTGTGAAGCTGTTTGGTTGTGAAATCTCTTCAGTGAGTTGTTTGGGCATGTGCTAGATACCACTGTTATCCTTTGTGATAACCAAAGTGGGATTTGTATTTCTGAGAATCCCATGTTCCATGATCAATCCAAGAATATTGATATTAGGTACCACTTTATCCAGGATATGGTACAGTAAGGCGCCATAAGGCTCGATCATATAGGAACTGATGAGCAAGTTGTAGATATTCTCACAAAGACCCTGGGGAAGGTCAAGTTCCTAATCTTCTATGAGAAGCTTGGAATCGTGGAAATACCCTATTCTAAGGGT